>OZ032119.1:5535690-5547633 GCA_964026355.1 Pseudorhiza aurosa
CATCATTCATCCCAAGAACATGCAATTTATGGATGCCTTCTTCTTGCTTTCCTGAGTCCTGCAACTTGCCATCTTTCAAATCTAAGATCAATAAACTTGATCTAATCTCTCTCTCCTCTTAGCTTTTCGCTTTCTTCTTTCTTACTTTCTTGGGGCTTTGTATAGGCCACCACAGCCTTTCCTCAACATAACTCACTAAGAAAAAAATGGGTACCGGACGTAAAGCTGGGGTAGCGTGGCTCAGGGCTTCTCCAGCAAAGTGCTCCCCTGCGCTTGCATCGAGTGTGGGATTCATTCTTGTTTACCTTTCCGGCATTATAATGAAAATAAATATACGACACTTGAATATCGTTAACCAAGAATATCAATGCATTGAAGTTTGTCGCCTGAGACTTTCCAGTATAGAGAGAGAGAGAGCTGTGAAAATGACTGGCTAAATGAAATCATATCCTCTTGAAAAATTTATAATACATACATACCTACATACCCATGCACTTTCAGAGCTTATGTTTGGCCGTGTGCCATCTTTTATGTTTCATATAAAGGGCGTTTCGTTTCTAAAATATCTGTATCTTTAGTGCTACCTTTGAGCTATCTTGGCACGTTCTGAGGCCCCAGTCGGCAGCACTATGAGATCATTTTCGTTAATTGTCTTTATTTTTTGTTTTACTCAGGATGTTGAAGCCACCCCTGACAAAGATGATAGCCGTGCTTTGCAAATCATCGTCCATCGACCATTCGCCTCTAGAAATCGTTCCGTCGTCAATCCGATACCTCTGCTCTCGGCTAGGTTCATTTTTGATGACTACATACGATGTATGTCGGCAAGACAACGACTTCAAAGACGAGGTGCGACTTTACGTCACCGAAAGATGACGACTCTTGCAAATTTACTGGAGCTTCCGGATATGGCAGCCCCACCAACTCACTTCTACTCCCTGACCCCGTATAATACTGGTGCACAGGGGTACGTTTGGTCTCCTTCATCTAGGGGCTACACAAATCGAAGTGATGGTACTTCCGCCGAGCAATCTTCGCCGAAGCCTAGTACCGCCTCGAGACAAGCGGCGCAGAAGTCATTACCTCTGTCACCACAACATTCAAAGATTCTCAGCCACCAATTGACTCAAGTGAAGGAGAAGAAAAACTTTAACGAAGAGGCGACGTTTGAGGGACTGTCTCCGGATAGATACGCGAAGCCCATCTGTTTAGACACGCCTTTTCCTAGAAATGAGCGACAGAAAGTCAGCCAGGCCGAATCCCTCGCATCTGCCCTCGGTGATAAATTCGGGACCGATGAGATTGTCGCCGAGGAGCTAGATATGAGCGATCTGAATGGTTTGTCAAGGAAAGCGGGGAGAACGTTAACCCTGGATGAAGGCGAAGAAATTAGCGAGGATTGTATGGATATTACGGAAGAAAGCGAAACTTTTTACGACTGCAGTGATGGTTTATCGGCATCGCATGCAAACCTTATAAAAGGTATCGATAAGATGAAGGTACGACGTCAACGCAAGCCGACAAAATCCGCCCCCTCAACTCCGACTGGAACGAGGAAATTCCAAGGGATCTTGAAGTTTCTACATCGTACCCCAATGCATAATGACGATTTGAACGAGGCGAAATCTTTACCAGCTATAGCACTGAATTTCAGAGAAGAAGAAAACGCGGACCAGTCAACAATGAAGCCAGTGGGGGAATGTAAAAGTTCGCTCAGGCCTAAGCAGGCAAGAGCAAGTCGTGTAAAAAGAGGATCTAAAACCAGGCGATGATTAAATCCTCTGCAGCTTGTTCCTCTTTCTTTGAAAATTGATTTAGTTTTTGGAAATATATAGGTGCCAATTTAGTATACTTAATTCGTAAAACGTTTTCTAAGTGCGACAAAACAGAACTAGTAAATTTGACATGAGGTTAGTTGACTGTAAGGCTATGCATGTAAGATCTTATTAATTAATAACTAATATTTAAAGGGCTGAATTCGTCAGAATTAGAACCTAGTTGTTGCCAATCGAAGGCTAGGCTAAATAGGTTTGGTAATAGGAACAACAGAATATCGTTAACAAACTAACATTGCTCCAATCAAGACAGGGCAATTTGAAATGACAGACTGGATCAAAGATCTTCAATGCATTAAGGCACTTCGGGAATCTTATCAATATCTTCACACGCACCCCCAAATTTAGACCGAAATTATCTGCCATTTTATTCAAGCTTTGGTCAGAACATCTAAGAAGCAAAATGTTTTTTGTGATCCTTGAACAATGTCCCACCTCACTTTCGTCTTAGAAATGGCGATGTTTCTGCCCAGTTCTTTTGCATTTTTCTGCATCGGCTGTCATAAATTTTTTATCGAAATAATTCTAGTACAGAAAAAAGCACATATTGGTAGTTGGCCATTAAAGTTCTATATGTACGAAGAAATCTTTGCCCTTTACCGCTGGTGTTCCCCCTACCCCTTAACCCCCTATGATCTTGACTGTTTGCAAATTATTTGATAGTTGCATGCATCTACAATAATCTACGTGGGAAATTTTTCATGCAAGTATTGTTCATATTACCAACAGATGCAGGGAATACTTACGTATAGTTCATAGATATCACGTAGTGACTTGAGTAGTGAATTGCTGAACATCAAAAATGGGAGATGTTTTTAGTGATCGAAAGAAGATTTGATGGTTGGGACGTTCATTGTTTTTCATTTTCTTGCTGAATTCCGGTTTTCTTGATTTTGTTAAAAATGGTAAGCTTATAGCCTTACTTTTTGGATAAAATTGATAGTAAAAAGATGGTTTATGTCACACAAAGCGACTCCTTGAATCGCAATGGCTGCTGGATAATGCTACTGTTAACTTTGCGAAGAATTTCCAGATATTGCTGTTAGCCGCGCTAGCCATTGACAGCACTGGACGGACGGAGGGGGGAGTGGAGGGGGTGGGGTGGGGTGGGGTGGGGTGGTGTCATCACGTCCCGAAAGTTTCCGGCCACAACAGTCTACTAATAACCCAAATGCAGTGTTCCATGTTTGGCTCACAAGCTAAACAAACAAACGGATATAGGAGCAAGCACATTATTCATAAGACAGTCAGGGAAGGACCTTCTGACTCAATGTCTAGCTGGCATTGAACGGTGATCTATGAGTATAGCACAGAGTCTGGTAACAAACATTAATATGTGGGTTTTTTATGAGTTGATCGCCTTTCCATCAATTTTCTTGTGCATTTTCTTGAACTAGGGCAAATGAAAGTTTTTGACAGAGGAAGAGGTTCCCGAGGCACGGACTCCGGAGTTTTCATCGTCCTCATTTTGAAAACAGGAAGTAAACCTTAGATCGAGGCTACTTAAATTGAAACTAACATGGCGGCCAACTTGTTTTGAGGTGTTTTGGTCGCAACATGCCCGAATACGTATGTCACTTGAGCTACAATCTGTATTCTACCACATGAATTTTATTATTTATCAGCCTAAAATCAGCAAAAGGGAGCAAGGCTTATGCTGAAAAAATTGCGATTACGCATGAAGCTAACGTGATTTTGACTTGTACCTCCTACAAGGGTGTTTATATAGCTTCAAAGAGAAGACGTCTTCCGTCATAGCCTGAGTTTAGACACAGAATAGAGACAACACTACTCTGTCATTTAGAGCTAAATTATGTTTTTTTTCAAGCAATGTTCGATTGAATCTGCCTTTTAAGTGAAGGAAAAATTGAAGTCAAGCGCTTCTCATGGTATTATTCATTTCAGTTTATAAAGTTACAATTATGACAAGCTAACAAAGGATCGAAATGGAAAAAGTTACGATTCCAGGATTATCGCCATATTATGGACCAACTGCTGGATTCTCGAGAGCTTTTCAGAACTTCATGAAGGATATTGGTGACTGCAGGTCAAAATATGTGAGGATAATTATGCTATGATATTTTCCCAATTACTAATTTCTGTATACTAAGTTCTTTCTGTATACTTCAGTATATTGTAGTTTCAAACAGAAAACAAATTTATCTCATCTGAATGATTTTTCTATTTATGAATGGCAGGGTGAAGCTAACTGCATATTCACAACCTAGTTGATTGTATGTTAAACTCATAAAACCTTTCTTAATGTGTTAAGAGAGATGTAGCTTGGAAAATTTTTAGGTCGTAGGTGTCACCAGACCTGGTCACCAAATCCTGATCTACTGCATGCAATGCAAGCACTCCACAAACAGGCTGGTCTTAACATGTTCTTGACAAGAAAATACATTCATACATAACAAAATGTTTCCTTCAGCCTTCTTGACAAAATGCTTTCTTTTTATGCTACATTTAGTATTCAGCTTTGTCCATCATCAGGTGAAAGGATAGCCTTGTGGTAGGCCCCTTGATTTCAAGTCGGTAAGCCCCAAGATTGTAGGCCCCTTTAGCTTTGCTTTCAATTCTGGCTTGATTGCTTCCACGCTCTATGTATTAACATTGGAAAGAAGTACTAGGACACTGCTCAATAAAAATAGCATCTCAGTGACCTAAAATCAGCATAAAAAATCAGAAGATCGTAGCTTCACATTGTCATAAAACCCACCTTTGAAGGGTAGATTGAAAGTATAAAAATATTGGATAATTTTGACAACAGCATGAGTCATGTACTTTACATGGTACTTTGATTGATGATTCTAAAGATTCAAACACCTTCTATCCATATACAAGTCCCAAATCCGTCCTTTTTTAGAGTACTGCTCCCACGTCTGGGGTGGTGCTCCAAAATCCACTCTCTGTCTTCTCGACAAAGTCCAGTCCAAAGCCATTCGTCTCATCGATAATCCTAACCTCACCAAACTCCAACCTCTTTCCCATCATCGTTTAGTTGGAGATCTTTCCTTCCTTTAAAGATACTTTAACGGACATTGTTCTCAGGAGATCAGGGATATTATTCCAGTTCCTCTGAGGCGTGTCAGGACTACCAGAAGCTCAACTCATTCACACCCTTCCCAAGTTTCACTGCCTACTTCACAAATCATCATTCATCATTCATCCCAAGAACATGCAATTTGTGGAACATCTTGCCTTCTTCTTGCTTTCCTGAGTCCTACAACTTGCCATCTTTCAAATCTAAGATCAATAGACTTGATATTATCTCTCTATCCTCTTAGCTGCTTGCTTTCTTCTTTCTTCCTATGTTGGGGCTTTGTATAGGCCACCATAGCCTTTCCTCAACATAACCCACTAAAAAAAAAAGAAAAAATATAAGAAGTTTCATCTTGAAATGTCATTCTTTACAGACTAGTTGATGATTTTGTTGATGAAGTGCACAAGTGAAATCAGCTTTTCATTGACAATTTTTTACATGCATTTTCAAATAGCTGATTTTTGTGTTTCTGTGTTTGTAGGAAGAAGATAGAATCATTAGAAAGGAGATAAGATCATTGAAAGAAAGCCTTGAGAAGCCAAATATTCAAGCGGTTTGTTGATAGTTTTCTTCTCCATTGCCTACAATCTGAGTCTATTTCATTCTGAAGCTATACAGTGCAAATGAGCACACATTTGTCTGTCTATGTAGAATATCACTGAAAGATTCCCTAGATAGGAAAAGAATGGAGACCAATAACAAGTTCTTGGACTCTTTTGATGAAATTTTTGCATGTATAGATGATAGCCCGTGATTTTTAGCTTAAAGCTATGAACCCTGTCATTGCTGTTAGTGTTGCAAAGTGGTGTATCCCACCCTATCCCCTATGCTTCAGTGAAGCCCTACCCCTCAGAGAAAGTAAAGTATTCTTCACCTAATGGCTAGCCGTTCACTGGGCCTTGAGAGGTAATCAAAAATAATGGTTTTGTATTCTCCTGAATGTATTATTAAGCACTATGACAGTCATTTATTTTCTTAATCGCAATTTGATGTTAGTGAATTTTACAAAGAAATGCCGACATTATTCCCGGAGGAAATGAATTTTTCTTTTGACATCTTTTATTCGGATAGAAAAAGATGAAAGAGAATTTATTGAGGCTTGTATATTTTGAAATGCTTGGACATGATGCATCATTTG
This sequence comes from Pseudorhiza aurosa, assembly GCA_964026355.1. Lineage (NCBI taxonomy): Eukaryota > Metazoa > Cnidaria > Scyphozoa > Rhizostomeae > Lychnorhizidae > Pseudorhiza > Pseudorhiza aurosa. Next base: position 5,541,707 of record OZ032119.1, read on the forward strand.
GATTCATTCATGCTGTAAATTACACTCAAAAGGAGAAGCTCTTTGATAAGAGAATAGGTACATTTCGAATGCACATTTGAACATTTTAATGTTTGTAGAAATCAATTTTTGATTTAATCTACATTTAGGTGTCATTGGACCCAAAATTGGCAGAGATAGTAATCTAGATCAGTTTCTTTGACTCAATATTTTTTCTTATTTTCACAAATATGTGATCACACTCTAACAAAATTATCAATGCTTGCATTCAATAATGTTTATCCTGACTTCTTGTGGTTGTGCTGTGAGACATTGCAACTCTTTGTTGGGTCAAATTCCAACCTGTTCTCCAGAATGATTACCCAACCACTTTCTGAGGTTGTTGAATTAACATAAGGCTTCTTTGGGACTAGCTTCAGTCCACATCAATTCACGCTGTTCCCACCTAATGCACCTTCAATGCAAAAAGATCACAGGCTATAAAGAGTTTTCCCCAGATTGTGAACAGATGGGATCTACTCAGTAGTATAATATATGGTACAGTTCAATATTTAGTTAGTTAATTGGTGTGCCTTGTTGCATGAAATAGGATATCTGACTTGCTGCTTGCTTCTGCACAAAGACCATGAACTGACATTGCTACTGATGAACACAATACAGAAGGTGATATGTTTTGTTTCTTTTCAGATTTTTTTCTGCATTCCTATACTTTTATTGAGTATATTGTCTTTAAACTTTGGCTGTGATTTGAGCAACTACCTTGATAATGCAGGCATTGATGAACATTCCCTCAGCTGTAACCAAAGCAACCTGTTTGCATGACAAATAGTTTAAAATATTTATTGGCGATTGCCTTAAGTAATTTTCCAATTTATAGAGTCTGTTCCTAGCAGTTAGGTACTTCTATATCACTGAGAAGACAATTTTGTAACTTAGTTGTAAGTAATGCTGCAACTGGCATTCTCCAAAGTTCCATGGATTGTGCCCAATGGAGACAAATCATCAAAGCATGTAGCCACAAGTAGGGAAGCGAGCAAAAAAGAGAAGAAGATATTACAAGAAGGATTGTTGGCAAAGTGATTAGAGGATATATGTACTGTATAGAAGGCGCAAGGCTCAAATTTCTTTGTTTCTGGATGCCCACTACCTGTCCACCTAGCATTAAATTGGTGCCTAACATAACATAAGGGGTTTTTTGTTGTGTGTCTGGCACTATACAGTAGGGATAAGGCAAGATGGCAAGAGGAACTAGCCATCCTACTGTTCAGTTCAGTTCAGTTCAAAATTCCCCCACATGCAATTAACTGAATACAGTTGAATAGTGACAAAATGTTAAAATATTAATAGCAAATGGCATAAACTGATTTTACTACTTGATATTAGACAAATAAATGGCAAACATTAAAGATTATACAGAAAAAGTACACCAACTAAACAATGCCATTTCTAAGGATGGTGCCTCTCTAGCAAGGTGGCTCTTTGATGCTCTTATTTTAGCACGGGCCTCAAATTTTAATTGTTGATGCAGTAATTTTGACTGTTGTCTTTGCAGGATTTGAAGAGCTCAAATATTATGGAGAATTGCATTGCTCTGATTGCAGTTACAAGACTTGTTAACAAAGAAATGATACCGGCTTTACTGCCTCATGTTATCAAATTAATGGATCACAAGAGGTATTGGTATTTTATCAGGTGATGCTGTTTGGTAGTGGCTTGACTGTCTAGATTCATGACGCAGGGCTTGCAGTTCCGAACCTGCAAGTCTCACAACCAATTCATTATTGGCAATAGGATTGTGCACCACAAGGGCTCATTTTCCTTGCAAGAGCTCAATGCTCTGTTGCTGGGGTTTCAGTGTTGCTCAAAGTAGGGCATGCTAAACGCGACCGTTCATGAAAGCAACAGGAAACCATCTGAAAATATATCATCTTCCTAGAAACGTTTAAATCCCTGCCCTGGTTTTCTGCTATACTTAAAATCAAGCATGCTTTGCAGTTTTGTAATACTTGCAGCTGCATCACGGATGCAATGCCTTCTTATTGAGCTATTAAATACTATCATGTGAGACAACAATTTATGTATACGTGATAATTTTAAGAACTGTATATCACGTGTCAAGAGCAATTAAAAATTTCTCCATTGATACTTATCAGCATGTAAAGCGGAGGGTATTTAATTGATCAGCAATGTTGAATGCTTTGACAAGTGTTCGATAGAAAAGCGTCAGATTGAAATGCTTTGTAGCGCTTGGCACAGTTTTCTTCAACCAGTTGTACTGCATATTTGGGTTCTCTGTTATCATAGCGACATCGTTCGAAAGAAAGCAGTAATGGCTGCAATGTGGTTCAATCAGTTAGACCCGACATCAATTTCGAGCACAAAGTCGAAATTCCAGAAAACGCTTTGTGATGGGAGTGCGGCTGTCATGGGAGCTACGTTGAACGCTTATTTGGAGCTTGTGGAGGTACGTTAAGCATCCTTCAAATGATATATGTATGGTCAGTATTTTCCATCCCTTCACCGACTCGATTCTTCATTAACTAACCGACTCAAAAGATTTGAAGTACTTTTTCATGAGCCAAAACCTTGTGCACTGGCTGTTATGGGTCGATGCTCACCTCTTATATGCTTCAAGATATCATCTGCCTCCCGAGGAGTGCGTGATTGCCTGGTTTAAGGGCCTGGTGAGTTGTGTTGGGGAAAGGCCACGATGGCCCCAACATAATACAAACACAAAGCCCCAACAAAGGAAGAAACTGAAAGGCCAAGAGGAGAGGGAGATTATATCGAACTTGTTGATCTTAGATTTTAATGATGGCAAGCTGTAAGATTCAGGAAAGCAAAAAGAAAGCAAGACGTTCCATAAATTGCACGTTCATGGGATGATTGATGATCTGTCGGATAAAGTTCTTAGACCTTGCAAGGGGTGGGAGTGATTCGAGCATCTATAATTCCCGACACGGCATAGTCCTGATATCATGAGAACAATGTCCATCCTTATACTTAGGGGGGAATATCTGGGAGTATAAAATAATAAGTCATCTATCATTTGTTCCAGGAATCTCCGAGTAATTACTACCAGCTGACAATGGCCTTTGTCAATATTTTCAAGCAGATCATCGAATTCAGGTTGCCTGCTGAGTTTACTTATTACAACGTCCCAGCTCCTTGGATCCAAATCAAATTGCTCCGGATTTTAGCTCATCTGGGTCACGAGAATCAAAAGTAAGGCTTTCATAGAATGTCAGTACCGTTAATAGTTTTGTTATTTCTAGTGCTCCGTTCGATATTCTTGCTTATTTTAAGGATATGAAGTGATGGCAATCACTTAGGTTTCTGCATGGTGCTTATAGTAAATTTGGTTGTTCTTGGCTACTTTAACTTTTAATGAACGCAACTTGAAAAAAGCCTTTAAGTTGATGTGTATACCCAGAGAAAACATTTGCAATTGTTATTTTCATTCATATTGCAATTGCCCTCTTGTTTCTCTGCAGTCTATTGTCCCACCCAACACCCTAAAGGCTGTAGCAATTCAACTACGAATCGCTCGTTCGACGGGTTACAAACATTTAATATCTCCCTATCTAGAAAGACGCAATCAGTTCCTTCTCATTTTCATCATCATTAGTATACTCCTGAACGTGTACAGAACAGGTTCCCGTCTCCTGATTTTTACTTATACACTTAATATATAGCTGCATTGAAAATGTCCCTGACGTTGGCGTTGATGCACGGAGGGGAAATAACAATTTAAAGAACAAAAATGAATGAACATGCTATTTCAATTCATCCAAGTAGCTCGCAATCTAAGGATGGTCGCGCGTGGTGTGTGGGTACGTTTCCCGACAAAGGCTCGAAGCCCTACTCCTGGCTCGTGTACCGAATTAGTACAACGTTCTCTCTATACACCTTCAGTAAATTTAGCAAGGTCATTCGTCAGATGTACCAGGTTGTCTTCTCACGATCACCATGTCCATCCATTCTGAGTACGCGTGGTCTTTATCGGGTTCCTTCCGGTCTTAAACTAATTACCAGGCCTAAACTTAATTTTTGATAAAAATATTTTGCGGAAGGAATAAAGGAAAATAGCTGAATTGGTATACACGTTTAGCCGTCTATCAAAATGCCATGGGACTCAAATTTGTCTATTTTTACCTCTACACTCAACCCTATTAAAGCCTATTGACAAGAAAAATCGGAGCCTCGTCTCTCGTCTCTGCTGCTCTCAGAACCAAAGATGCTCTGCAAAATATTTCAGACTCCAGGTGGAGCTTTGTTTGTTGAGAATTTTTCTCAAACTTTTGTTGATCTAAACGAAATGCGTCATTCCATGCACTTAAGACCTGTTATAACTTTCTTTAATCGAAGCGAAGCTGTGTGGCGTCCAAGGCTACTCGCAGTAGTAGCTTCTAGCCTCAACTGCTGTAAGAAACAACTAGATCCTCAATCTGACATATATAAATATCTGAAAGTACAATTACAAAACCTTTTATTTCTCCTGCTCCTCGCTAATGCGGAGGAAGGAGGGCTAAAGGAAGACCAAGATGGAGCTGGCCTTATGATTTGTTGGATTAGACTGGGCTTGGGCTTTGTTATCTGACCGAGGATAAGGATGGACGGAGGAGAAGGGTCAAAGAATGACTGCAAAAATGGCCAAAGGGTACGGGCTAGAGAGAGAGAGAGACCCTGAGAGAGAGAGAGACCCTGAGAGAGACTCTGAGAGAGAGAGAGAGAGACCCTGAGAGAGAGACTCTAAGAGAGAGAGAGACTCTGCGAGAGAGACCCTGAGAGAGAGAGAGAGAGAGAGAGAGAGAGACTCTGAGAGAGAGACCCTGAGAGAGAGAGAGGGAGAGAGAGAGACAGAGAGAGAGAGAGAGAGAGAGAGAGAGAGAGAGACCCTGAGAGAGAGAGACGCTGAGAGAGAGAGAGAGAGAGAGAGAGAGAGAGAGACTCTGAGGGAGAAGACAGTTTGACGTTCTATGATTGTAAGTCGCGTTTTCAATCATGTAACATGAATTAGTTTATTTTGACATTCACGTTTGGATTCTTGCAGGACCAGCGAAACGATGTATGAGGTACTGAAGCAGTGTCTAGAGTCCATTTACATAAGCAATAAAATCGGATGCGGTAAATGCAGCTCATTTTCTATCATAATAATTTATTTCTATTTCATTCTCCAGCCGGTACAAGGGAAGCTGCTATATATACTCGGGGTATTTCTGCGGGATAAATGCAGCTACAACTTTATCGAATGTCTTGCATTGGTAATGATTAAAACGAAGCTCAATTTTTTAGAGCTGTGATTAGTTAATTATTCTATGAGCTCAGTGTTTTTATTTTCAAGAAACAACGTCTTTCATATTTTTTGAAGTTTATCTGAGAGATTAATGAGCTGAGCTTTGAATAATTAAGCAAAGAGATTAGCTGAGTAGGCAAACCTTTGAGAATGAGATGCTTCTATTTCTGTTTGTTGATGACTTTTTATGGATGATTTTCCATCGTTTTAGCTGTTCTCTCAGAATGCCTTTGCACTGCAGTGACCATCCATCCTAACAAAATATTGACTGACATGGCTGCAAAGAAAGTTGGTCTGCTTTTAGTCTCAAAGGATAACAATCTGAAATACATCGGTAGGATGGATAAATTTCCTTAGTACTTAACGACCCAATGCTACAGAAACGTGAGCCCTCTATTGTATTCTAGCTAGCATCCGAAAGTATGTTTCATGACCCTTTTAAATTATGCTTATTGACCAGTTTCCTAGTCCCTCCTCTTAATGTGACCGATGTCTCGTGATTTCAGTGCCTGGGCTTACAGAGAGGTGGCAATTCTTCTCAATCTAAGACTTGGATTGATCATGAATATTTGGCATTTTTGACTTTATGTGATTTTCTACCAAGGATACTAAGGCAGTTTTCTAAATCTGGAGGAGCTTTTCTTCTCGAGCA
>OZ032119.1:5547833-5552833 GCA_964026355.1 Pseudorhiza aurosa
TTTCTTCTCGAGCAGTACCCTGCTCCTTCCTCTGGATTGGAGGCTATATCAAGATTAATTTTTTAGTGAGTTATGTTGAGGAAAGGCCATGCTGGCCTATACAAAGCCCCAACAATGGAAGAAAGAAGAAAGCGAATGGCTAAGAGGAGAGAGATCAGATCAAGTTTATTGATCTTTGATTTGAAAGATGGCAAGTTATAGGATTGAATGGTTTATGTTGAGGAAAGGCCATGCTGGCCTATACAAAGCCCCAACAAAGGAAGAAAGAAGAAAGCGAATGGCTAAGAGGAGAGAGAGATCAGATCAAGTTTATTGATCTTTGATTTGAAAGATGGCAAGTTATAGGATTGAATGGGTTATGTTGAGGAAAGGCCATGCTGGCCTATACAAAGCCCCAACAAAGGAAGAAAGAAGAAAGCGAATGGCTAAGAGGAGAGAGATCAGATCAAGTTTATTGATCTTTGATTTAAAAGATGGCAAGTTTTGGGATTCAGGAAAGCAAGAAGAAGGCATATTGTTAATTGATGATTCATGTAATTATTGAGCAATGATGTAGCACCTCCTCTTGGTGGGATCGCGCCTCATGATTTCAACGCCTGGAATTACAAATACTTAGCGAATCTCCCGCTATGATAGAAAGCTAACCTCGAAGAATGCTTCGAATCTCAAGCCATCGGATCTCTCAGAAAGTGTATCAACACTGAACTATCTTCACATCAAATTAAGAAACATTATAATAGGATCACTCTCCATCAATTGAATTGTAGTCTTGTTTACTACTATTGCTCTCATGCCGTTTTATCGGAAAAATTTAGTTATTACAACGGAACAGTTACCTGATATGATTTGGCTGGCGTTTGAGTCTCAGTAGACCATTTGTAATGAGGCTTATGTAGAATGATATGTGATTGGGTACAAAATGTCCTTCGTATGAATTTAATCACTTGCCTTTCCGGGCATAGAAGGTTGGATCTTATCTTCTTCTTAATTAGGTTCTAGTTATCCACTTTCATTCCATTTATTTCTTCTTGGTCTATATTTTTAAGTTTGAATTTTGCAAAAGTTAGTCATAAATCATGGAAGAACGCCGAACTGAATTTATCACCTGCTGCCCAGTAGACTCTGCTTTTGTAGGCAAAAGCTAGGTCCATCTGTTTATAGCAAGATATTTAATGACGGCATGATGTTTAATGATGGCAAGATATTTCACGTCAACAAGGGCAAGTGGTTGGTAAGAACTCCTTCAGAAGTAAATTGATGTGGGATGCAGGTTTGCATTAACAACCCCAATCAAGTGGAATTAAAGCCAGAAGAAAGATATAGCTATTCATCGATTTGTACCCTAATCAAAGAAGAATGTAAATTCTGTTGGGGTTCCCCCCCCTGTTCAGACATGCATATTTTTTCCGACTATCGACTTCAATCTCAACACGCTGTGTTCGATTAAGCTTTCTGTTCGATTGCTTTCGGGAATTCCTCTCTTTCATTTCCTTCATTCCTCCAACAGGTATTAAAATTTTGGCACATTTGATAGAGGTCGATGTATCATACGCGTTTCGGCATCAAGTCACCGTCATTGATTGTTTGAATGACCCTGATGATACCTTGAAACGAAAGGTAAGTCTGATGCAAGCGATTGTTACTTCGCAGTATGTCGTACCATTCATATGAGGAATCTTTCCTCGATGCTTACCGGAGGTCGTTGGAAAAAGTAAGGGGGGATTTTTAAATCAGTTTTGGCGGACTTCTTGTCATAATAGAATATTTAAGAATTATGTTTTCTCTTTTGTGAGTGCTTTAGGTATCAAAGCAAGGTATGTTTTGCATGACGTTCGTCGACGACCTGGTCGTCTCCCTAAATAGCACGGTTAATCGTTGTAGTTGGGCGCTTGGAGATGTTTCATTTTCAAGAGCCTCGTGATCACTTTAGAGTGGTGTTTGTTTTATGTGATCTCATATTGACTGCGTAACTTCAATCTGATTATTTATATTATCATGCACAGAGTTGATACAGTACCCCAATGATAACAGCATTCTTGACATGCTGATAGGTTATTCCTGTATACATATTCGTATATAGTTATTATCATTATCATTTCTTTATTATCATTGGTTTATCTGTATTTCTTTCTTTGTTTACACTGAATTTTTCTTTCGTTCACTGCAGACTCTGGTTTTGTTGTATCGAATGGCAAATGCAAGCAATGTCATTGTGATTTGTGAAAAAATGATCGATTACCTTCGATCGTCAGTTGACAAATATTTACGGGCCGATCTTGTCAATAGAATAACGATTATTGCTGAAAAGTAAGTCACTTTGTTTCATCATGCTGATTTCTGGTCTTTGATTGTAAAATATTGCTATTTGTTTCGTCCTTTGCGTAACGTGGATGGAGTGAAGCGAATTGGCTAACCCTCCAACGCTGTAAGTGACCAAGGGGACTATCATAACCAGTTTGAACTAAGCAAAGGAAGAGGAAAAGTCCAATTTGATTCAGAGTTCATTGTATCTACGTGAACCATCCTCATTTTTCTTTTATCACAGATTTGCACCAGACAACGAGTGGTTTATAGAGACAATGAACACTATTTTTGAAATTGGAGGAGATCTGGTTAGGCCGCAGTATGCTCAGAATCTCATGAGATTGATTGGGGAAGGTAGGACGTAGCTATTAGTCACATTACTATATACTATTATCCGTTTCCCTGGCTGTCTTCGAAACATTTTTCCTGGGCAAGTAAGAGATCAGTTCATCATATTCAAATTGTGTAAGATATCAATTATTGTCATCCTCTAATCACTCAAATACGAAGTATAATGTTTCTATTTTCGTTTGAAGGTACTGATGACGAAGATCTTGACAATGAGCTTCGTTTGCATGCTGTCATTTCCTACCTCGATCTGATTGACAAGGAGGCTCTACCTGATGTGCTAATACAGCTTATTTCCTGGGTAGATTTTTTGTATGACAATTCTCATTGATATGTGCAAGTAGTTGTCAAAGAACATACTCACAAAGTGGCAAGCATCGCGAGCTCCGTCTCACACTTATGCCCATTTTTGAAAGTGCGTTTTATTGTGACGTATTTTCGTGCCGGTTTCATTTGTTGTCTGTTGAATTGCATTAACCAATCCACAATTTTTCCACCTAAGGTCATAGGGGAGTATTCTTACCTTGCGACTCATTGTGATCCTGAAGATGTTATGGAAAAGCTTTGCTCCTTGCTTAAAAGACGTGTTTCTGGTTCGTATCGGCATCAACCTCCTTCCGAATGATTACATCAACTATTATGAACTATTTATATTTATCTATTCAGTGTTGGTCTTCATTCATTACTTCATCTTCCTTTCATTTTTCAGTTTGTAATGACACACCTTTATTGTTACCATGTAAATTTTTAAAGTAAAGTTGCTTACAAAGGAAAGAAAGAAACAAATTTTTGCTAAAAAGGGTCCTGCTCAATTAGGAAGTCATGTTTGGGAATGGCGTCGCAAGTTTACAGATTTTTTCTTTCTATCATTGTTGTGGTTGCTTAAGTTCCATTACCAACAATCAACTACACATGAATAGCAAAATTAAGTATATTTGTATTAAAAAGAGACGTGATGACAGTCTAGAAGGTAGGAGGATTTTTAATAGAGGATCCCTCTCAATAGCTAATGTGATCGAGGAGAGAGCTTCCCTTGCCATCGTGCTTGAAATGTGCTAAATCTCAGCGGGTTTTCTCCACCATTGATCGTTGAGACAATTGATTGATCGATTGATTCTCTGATTGCCTGCCTGACTGATTGCATTATTGATTGCCTGATTCATTATCTCTGGATATATGAACTGATTAGCCGTACGCTTTTTGATTGATTGATTGATTGATTGTTTCAATGATATTTGAATTTGTAGAGTGCCAGATTTATTGATTTGTTGATTCATTGATATTTAGAGACATCATCTCATTTTTCTTTCCATCTCAATCAGTCCATAAACGCACATTTCTGTCCAAAGATTCATCTTCACACCTAATTTAATTTTTCTCTGTTCATCTATCCTTTGTCACTTTCTACCTATACTTTCTTTCTTTTCCTTTTCCCCCTCTTTCATGTATCCTTTCTTTTTCCACCCTTCCTCTTTTCCTTTATTTTCCATTTCTTCACCTGTTCTCTCTTGTTTCACGCAACAGATGAATCAACACTACCTTGGGTGGTTTCTGCCGTCACCAAAATCGTCGCCCAGGTTGGTTATTTGCCAGACGGCATTAGCCACAAGATTGAAGAGCAGATAAGAGCTTCTGCCAGCCTCGAAGTCAAGCAGGTGACCGTCGCATCTTTCATTCTCTTTATTTACGCAATGATCTTTTCATTGAATAATGCAAGTACGCAATGACACAACCTCTCTTTGATTTTTTTCATTCTGCTTACACAAGTTTTAATCATTTTCATGCAGCGCTGTGCAGAACTTCTTTGTTTGTTTGATGCTATTCAATCGTTGGATGAAATTCTACCAGTTGATGCGAGCTGCGAAGATTTAGAGGTAGTCTCATTTCATGCCATTTTTTCTCGGCAATTTTAATTATTTCAATGCACTCGTAGTATTTTTCTTTCGTGTTGCACTCAATTGTATTCCATTATTTTGCACTATATTCAGTCTCATTATTTTGTATTGCTTTTAACTTTATTGTATAGAACTGTATTACATTCCATTGTACCTAATCTTATTGTATACTGTTCCACCCTTCTGCTTTATATTATAGCATTTCATCGTATTGAATCGTATCACATTCACTGCAATTACATTGTATTTTTGTACTGTGTTCAATATTTCATATCTTCTTACTGCTTGAAATTTTGTTTACTTCATTTTATTGTATTGTATTGAATCTAATTACAATCTATTGTATTGCGTCTAATTGTTTTGTATTGTAGGTTAATACTTTTATTTTTTCATTGCATCATGTGATGATGCATGCGTCACTATTGTGAATTTCATTCAACCAGGTCGATCCAA
>OZ032119.1:5557833-5746109 GCA_964026355.1 Pseudorhiza aurosa
TCAATCATTCATACAATCATAAAACGCTTTCAGCTGCCATGATATGTTCCAACAAAATGAGACAGATTCATCTTGCTTGCATTATCCTGTGATCTTACGAATATCATATAGATCTGATATAATATATTTTAATGAAAAGCCTCTTACTAATATCTTAACAGCGACTTTTTGCTTGCAAAGCAACTTCCTTGAAGTTTTTCCAACCTTCTGTCAGTTTTCAAGACGGCTTTGATATGTGGACGTTCCAAAAATGTTTTTCAGAAATCAATCAAAGAATCAAAAAAAAATTGGAAGGCTTTCGGTGATTCTTGACTAGACAAGAAATGAGAATTCAAAACTAACTCTAAATTTCCTAAAGTGACAAGCCTTACCTTTTGGCCAAAATTGGCTGTTTTCAGGGACTTTTTCATTTGTCGTGGCAGTTGAAGAAAGTTGAAAATAGGCGATTTTTGGCAAAAATGGCAAGCCTATAGCCTTACTTTTTGGCCAAAATTGGCTCGTTTCAGGCACTTTTTCATTTGTGGTGGCAGTTGAAGAAGGTTGAAGATAGGCGATTTTTGGCAAAAATGGCAAGCCTATAGCCTTACTTTTTGGCCAAAATTGCCTCGTTTCAGGCACTTTCTCATTTGTGGTGGCAGTTGAAGATAGTTGACAAAAGGCTATTTTTGGCAAAAATGGTAAGCCTATAGCCTTACTTTTTGGCCAAAATTGGCTGTTTTCATGCACTTTTTGAAATGTGGCTTGAAATGAAGAAAGTTGAAAATAGGCTATTTTTGGCAACAATGGCAAGCCTATAGCCTTACTTTTTGGCCAAAATTGGCTCTTTTCAGGCACTTTTTGAAATGTGGTTTGAAATGTAGAAAGTTGAAGATAGGTGATTTTTGGCAAAAATGGCAAGCCTATAGCCTTACTTTTTGGCCAAAATTGGCATTTTTCAGGCACTTTTTCATTTGTGGTGGCAGTTGAAGAAAGTTGAAGATAGGTGATTTTTGGCAAAAATGGCAAGCCTATAGCCTTACTTTTTGGCGGAAATATGGTGTTTTTAGGCACTTTTTAGTTAGTACTCGAAAATGTAGAAAGTTGAAGATAGGCGATTTTTGGCAAAAATGGTAAGCCTATAGCCTTACTTTTTGGCCAAAATTGCCTCGTTTCAGGCACTTTCTCATTTGTGGTGGCAGTTGAAGATAGTTGACAAAAGGCTATTTTTGGCAAAAATGGTAAGCCTATAGCCTTACTTTTTGGCAAAATTGGCTGTTTTCATGCACTTTTTGAAATGTGGCTTGAAATGAAGAAAGTTGAAAATAGGCTATTTTTGGCAACAATGGCAAGCCTATAGCCTTACTTTTTGGCCAAAATTGGCTCTTTTCAGGCACTTTTTGAAATGTGGTTTGAAATGTAGAAAGTTGAAGATAGGTGATTTTTGGCAAAAATGGCAAGCCTATAGCCTTACTTTTTGGCCAAAATTGGCATTTTTCAGGCACTTTTTCATTTGTGGTGGCAGTTGAAGAAAGTTGAAGATAGGTGATTTTTGGCAAAAATGGCAAGCCTATAGCCTTACTTTTTGGCGGAAATATGGTGTTTTTAGGCACTTTTTAGTTAGTACTCGAAAATGTAGAACGTTGAAGATAGGCGATTTTTGGCAAAAGTGGTAAGCCTATAGCCTTACTTTTTGGCCAAAATTGGCTGTTTTCAGGCACTTTTTGAGACCTGATGTAAATTAAAGAAAGTTGAAAATAGGCGATTTTTGGCAACAATGGCAAGCCTATAGCCTTACTTTTTGGCCAAAATTGCCTCGTTTCAGGCACTTTTTCATTTGTGGTGGCAGTTGAAGAAGGTTGAAGATAGGCGATTTTTGGCAAAAATGGCAAGCCTATAGCCTTACTTTTTGGCCAAAATTGCCTCGTTTCAGGCACTTTTTCATTTGTGGTGGCAGTTGAAGATAGTTGACAAAAGGCTATTTTTGGCAAAAATGGTAAGCCTATAGCCTTACTTTTTGGCCAAAATTGGCTCTTTTCAGGCACTTTTTGAAATGTGGTTTGAAATGTAGAAAGTTGAAGATAGGTGATTTTTGGCAAAAATGGCAAGCCTATAGCCTTACTTTTTGGCCAAAATTGGCATTTTTCAGGCACTTTTTCATTTGTGGTGGCAGTTGAAGAAAGTTGAAGATAGGTGATTTTTGGCAAAAATGGCAAGCCTATAGCCTTACTTTTTGGCGGAAATATTGTGTTTTGAGGCACTTTTTGAGTTCTGAGGAAATTTGTAGAAAGTTGAAGATAGGCGATTTTTGGCAAAAATGGTAAGCCTATAGCCTTACTTTTTGGCCAAAATTGGCATTTTTCAGGCACTTTTTCATTTGTGGTGGCAGTTGAAGAAAGTTGAAGATAGGCGATTTTTGGCAAAAATGGCAAGCCTATAGCCTTACTTTTTGGCCAAAATTGGCTGATTTGAGGCACTTTTTCATTGGTTGTAGAATTTGGAGTAAGTTGAAAATTGATGATTTTTGGCAAAAATGGCAAGCCTATAGCCTTACTTTTTGGCCAAAATTGGCTGTTTTCAGACACTTTTTCATTTGTGGTGGCAGTTGAAGAAAGTTGAAGATAGGCGATTTTTGGCAAAAATGGCAAGCCTATAGCCTTACTTTTTGGCTAAAAGTGGCTGTTTTATGGCACTTTTTCCAATGTGGTTTGAAAAAAAGAAAGTTGAAAATAGGCGATTTTTGGCAAAAATGGCAAGCCTATAGCCTTACTTCTTGGCCAAAATTGCCTCGTTTCAGGCACTTTTTCATTTGTGGTGGCAGTTGAAGATAGTTGACAAAAGGCTATTTTTGGCAAAAATGGTAAGCCTATAGCCTTACTTTTTGGCCAAAATTGGCTGTTTTCATGCACTTTTTGAAATGTGGCTTGAAATGAAGAAAGTTGAAAATAGGCTATTTTTAGCAACAATGGCAAGCCTATAGCCTTACTTTTTGGCCAAAATTGGCTCTTTTCAGGCACTTTTTGAAATGTGGTTTGAAATGTAGAAAGTTGAAGATAGGTGATTTTTGGCAAAAATGGCAAGCCTATAGCCTTACTTTTTGGCCAAAATTGGCATTTTTCAGGCACTTTTTCATTTGTGGTGGCAGTTGAAGAAAGTTGAAGATAGGTGATTTTTGGCAAAAATGGCAAGCCTATAGCCTTACTTTTTGGCGGAAATATGGTGTTTTGAGGCACTTTTTGAGTTCTGAGGAAATTTGTAGAAAGTTGAAGATAGGCGATTTTTGGCAAAAATGGTAAGCCTATAGCCTTACTTTTTGGCCAAAATTGGCATTTTTCAGGCACTTTTTCATTTGTGGTGGCAGTTGAAGAAAGTTGAAGATAGGCGATTTTTGGCAAAAATGGCAAGCCTATAGCCTTACTTTTTGGCCAAAATTGGCTGATTTGAGGCACTTTTTCATTGGTTGTAGAATTTGGAGTAAGTTGAAAATTGATGATTTTTGGCAAAAATGGCAAGCCTATAGCCTTACTTTTTGGCCAAAATTGGCTGTTTTCAGACACTTTTTCATTTGTGGTGGCAGTTGAAGAAGGTTGAAGATAGGCGATTTTTGGCAAAAATGGCAAGCCTATAGCCTTACTTTTTGGCTAAAAGTGGCTGTTTTATGGCACTTTTTCCAATGTGGTTTGAAAAAAAGAAAGTTGAAAATAGGCGATTTTTGGCAAAAATGGCAAGCCTATAGCCTTACTTTTTGGCCAAAATTGGCATTTTTCAGGCACTTTTTCATTTGTGGTGGCAGTTGAAGAAAGTTGAAGATAGGTGATTTTTGGCAAAAATGGCAAGCCTATAGCCTTACTTTTTGGCGGAAATATGGTGTTTTTAGGCACTTTTTAGTTAGTACTCGAAAATGAAGAAAGCTGAAAATGGACGACTTTTGGCAAACATGGTAAGCCTATAGCCTTACTTTTTGGCCAAGATTGGCTCTTTTCAGGCACTTTTTCATTGGTTGTGGCAGTTGAAGAGAGTTGAAAATAGGCGATTTTTGGCAAAAATGGCAAGCCTATAGCCTTACTTTTTGGCGAAAATATGGTGTTTTGAGGCACTCTTTGAGTTCTGAGGAAATTTGTAGAAAGTTGAAGATAGGCGATTTTTGGCAAAAATGGTAAGCCTATAGCCTTACTTTTTGGCCAAAATTGGCTGTTTTCAGGCACTTTTTGAGACCTGATGTAAATTAAAGAAAGTTGAAAATAGGCGATTTTTGGCAAAAATGGCAAGCCTATAGCCTTACTTTTTGGCCAAAATTGGCTGTTTTCAGACACTTTTTCATTGGTTGTGGCAGTTGAAGAGAGTTGAAAATAGGCGATTTTTGGCAAAAATGGCAAGCCTATAGCCTTACTTTTTGGCGAAAATATGGTGTTTTGAGGCACTTTTTGAGTTCTGAGGAAATTTGTAGAAAGTTGAAGATAGGCGATTTTTGGCAAAAATGGTAAGCCTATAGCCTTACTTTTTGGCCAAAATTGGCTGTTTTCAGGCACTTCTTGAGTTCTGAGGAAATTTGTAGAAAGTTGAAAATAGGCGATTTTTGGCAAAAATGGCAAGCCTATAGCCTTACTTTTTGGCCAAAATTGGCTGTTTTCAGACACTTTTTCATTGGTTGTGGCAGTTGAAGAGAGTTGAAAATAGGGGATTTTTGGCAAAAATGGTAAGCCTATAGCCTTACTTTTTGGCGAAAATATGGTGTTTTGAGGCACTTTTTGAGTTCTGAGGAAATTTGTAGAAAGTTGGAAATAGGCGATTTTTGGCAAAAATGGCAAGCCTATAGCCTTACCTTTTGGCTAAAAGTGGCTGTTTTATGGCACTTTTTCCAATGTCGTTTGAAATAAAGAAAGTTGAAAATAGGCGATTTTTTGGAAAAATGGCAAGCCTATAGCCTTACTTTTTGTCTAAAAGTGGCTGTTTTATGGCACTTTTTCCAATGTGGTTTGAAATAAGGAAAGTTGAAAATAGGCGATTTTTGGCAAAAATGGCAAGCCTATAGCCTTACTTTTTGGCCAAAATTGGCTGTTTTCAGACACTTCTTCATTTGTGGTGGCAGTTGAAGATAGTTGACAAAAGGCTATTTTTGGCAAAAATGGTAAGCCTATAGCCTTAATTTTTGGCGGAAATATTGTGTTTTCTTGCCCTTTTTCATTCGTGGTGGCCGACGTAGAAAGTTGAAAATAGGTGATTTTTGGCAAGAATGGCAAGCCTTACTTTTTGGCCAAAATTGGCTGTTTTCCGGCCCTTTTTCATTCGTGGTGGCAGACGTAGAAAGTTGAAAAAAGGCGATTTTTGGCAAGAATGGCAAGCCTATAGCGTTACTTTTTGGCCAAAATTGGCTGTTTTCAGGCACTTTTTGAAATGTGGTTTGAAATTTAGAAAGTTGAAAATAGGCTATTTTTGGCAAGAATGGCAAGCCTATAGCCTTACTTTTTGGCGAAAATTGGCATTTTTCAGGCACTTTTTCATTTGTGGTGGCAGTTGAAGAAAGTTGAAAATAGGCTATTTTTGGCAAAAATGGCAAGCCTATAGCCTTACTTTTTGGCCAAAATTGGCTGTTTTCAGACACTTTTTCATTGGTTGTGGCAGTTGAAGAGAGTTGAAAATAGGGGATTTTTGGCAAAAATGGCAAGCCTATAGCCTTACTTTTTGGCTAAAAGTGGCTATTTTGAGGCACTTGTTGAGACCTGATGTAAATTAAAGAAAGTTGAAAATAGGCTATTTTTGGCAAAAATGGCAAGCCTATAGCCTTACTTTTTGGCTAAAAGTGGCTATTTTGAGGCACTTGTTGAGACCTGATGCAAATTAAAGAAAGTTGAAAATAGGCTATTTTTGGCAAAAATGGTAAGCCTATAGCCTTACTTGTTGGCTAAAAGTGGCTATTTTGAGGCACTTGTTGAGACCTGATGTAAATTAAAGAAAGTTGAAAATAGGCTATTTTTGGCAAAAATGGCAAGCCTATAGCCTTACTTTTTGGCTAAAAGTGGCTATTTTGAGGCACTTGTTGAGACCTGATGCAAATTAAAGAAAGTTGAAAATAGGCGATTTTTGGCAAAAGTGGTAAGCCTATAGCCTTACTTTTTGGCCAAAATTGGCTGTTTTCAGGCACTTTTTGAGACCTGATGTAAATTAAAGAAAGTTGAAAATAGTCGATTTTTGGCAAAAATGGCAAGCCTATAGCCTTACTTTTTGGCGGAAATATGGTGTTTTTCAGGCACATTTTCATTTGTGGTGGCAGTTGAAGAGAGTTGAAAATAGGCGATTCTTGGCAAAAATGGCAAGCCTATAGCCTTACTTTTTGGCGAAAATATGGTGTTTTGAGGCACTTTTTGAGTTCTGAGGAAATTTGTAGAAAGTTGAAGATAGGCGATTTTTGGCAAAAATGGTAAGCCTATAGCCTTACTTTTTGGCCAAAATTGGCTGTTTTCAGGCACTTTTTGAGACCTGATGTAAATTAAAGAAAGTTGAAAATAGGCGATTTTTGGCAAAAATGGCAAGCCTATAGCCTTACTTTTTGGCCAAAATTGGCTGTTTTCAGACACTTTTTCATTGGTTGTGGCAGTTGAAGATAGTTGACAAAAGGCTATTTTTGGCAAAAGTGGTAAGCCTATAGCCTTACTTTTTGGCGGAAATATGGTGTTTTAGGCACTTTTTAGTTAGTACTCGAAAATGAAGAAAGCTGAAAATGGACGACTTTTGGCAAACATGGTAAGCCTATAGCCTTACTTTTTGGCTAAAAGTGGCTATTTTGAGGCACTTGTTGAGACCTGATGTAAATTAAAGAAAGTTGAAAATAGGCTATTTTTGGCAAAAATGGCAAGCCTATAGCCTTACTTTTTGGCCAAAATTGGCTGTTTTCAGACACTTTTTCATTGGTTGTGGCAGTTGAAGATAGTTGACAAAAGGCTATTTTTGGCAAAAGTGGTAAGCCTATAGCCTTACTTTTTGGCGGAAATATGGTGTTTTAGGCACTTTTTAGTTAGTACTCGAAAATGAAGAAAGCTGAAAATGGACGACTTTTGGCAAACATGGTAAGCCTATAGCCTTACTTTTTGGCTAAAAGTGGCTATTTTGAGGCACTTGTTGAGACCTGATGTAAATTAAAGAAAGTTGAAAATAGGCTATTTTTGGCAAAAATGGCAAGCCTATAGCCTTACTTTTTGGCCAAAATTGGCTGTTTTCAGACACTTTTTCATTGGTTGTGGCAGTTGAAGAGAGTTGAAAATAGGGGATTTTTGGCAAAAATGGCAAGCCTATAGCCTTACTTTTTGGCTAAAAGTGGCTATTTTGAGGCACTTGTTGAGACCTGATGTAAATTAAAGAAAGTTGAAAATAGGCTATTTTTGGCAAAAATGGCAAGCCTATAGCCTTACTTTTTGGCTAAAAGTGGCTATTTTGAGGCACTTGTTGAGTTCTGAGGAAAGTTGTAGAAAGTTGAAAATAGGCGATTTTTGGCAAAAGTGGTAAGCCTATAGCCTTACTTTTTGGCCAAAATTGGCTGTTTTCAGGCACTTTTTGAGACCTGATGTAAATTAAAGAAAGTTGAAAATAGGCTATTTTTGGCAAAAATGGCAAGCCTATAGCCTTACTTTTTGGCTAAAAGTGGCTATTTTGAGGCACTTGTTGAGACCTGATGTAAATTAAAGAAAGTTGAAAATAGGCGATTTTTGGCAAAAATGGCAAGGCTATAGCCTTACTTTTTGGCTAAAAGTGGCTATTTTGAGGCACTTGTTGAGACCTGATGTAAATTAAAGAAAGTTGAAAATAGGCGATTTTTGGCAAAAATGGCAAGCCTATAGCCTTACTTTTTGGCGGAAATATGGTGTTTTTAGTCACTTTTTAGTTAGTACTCGAAAATGAAGAAAGCTGAAAATGGACGACTTTTGGCAAACATGGCAAGCCTATAGCCTTACTTTTTGGCCAAAATTGGCTGTTTGCAGGCACTTCTTGAGTTCTGAGGAAATTTGTAGAAAGTTGAAAATAGGCGATTTTTGGCAAAAATGGCAAGCCTATAGCCTTACTTTTTGGCCAAAATTGGCTGTTTTCAGACACTTTTTCATTGGTTGTGGCAGTTGAAGAGAGTTGAAAATAGGGGATTTTTGGCAAAAATGGCAAGCCTATAGCCTTACTTTTTGGCTAAAAGTGGCTATTTTGAGGCACTTGTTGAGACCTGATGTAAATTAAAGAAAGTTGAAAATAGGCTATTTTTGGCAAAAATGGCAAGCCTATAGCCTTACTTTTTGGCTAAAAGTGGCTATTTTGAGGCACTTGTTGAGTTCTGAGGAAAGTTGTAGAAAGTTGAAAATAGGCGATTTTTGGCAAAAGTGGTAAGCCTATAGCCTTACTTTTTGGCCAAAATTGGCTGTTTTCAGGCACTTTTTGAGACCTGATGTAAATTAAAGAAAGTTGAAAATAGGCTATTTTTGGCAAAAATGGCAAGCCTATAGCCTTACTTTTTGGCTAAAAGTGGCTATTTTGAGGCACTTGTTGAGACCTGATGTAAATTAAAGAAAGTTGAAAATAGGCGATTTTTGGCAAAAATGGCAAGGCTATAGCCTTACTTTTTGGCTAAAAGTGGCTATTTTGAGGCACTTGTTGAGACCTGATGTAAATTAAAGAAAGTTGAAAATAGGCGATTTTTGGCAAAAATGGCAAGCCTATAGCCTTACTTTTTGGCGGAAATATGGTGTTTTTAGTCACTTTTTAGTTAGTACTCGAAAATGAAGAAAGCTGAAAATGGACGACTTTTGGCAAACATGGCAAGCCTATAGCCTTACTTTTTGGCCAAAATTGGCTGTTTGCAGGCACTTCTTGAGTTCTGAGGAAATTTGTAGAAAGTTGAAAATAGGCGATTTTTGGCAAAAATGGCAAGCCTATAGCCTTACTTTTTGGCCAAAATTGGCTGTTTTCAGACACTTTTTCATTGGTTGTGGCAGTTGAAGAGAGTTGAAAATAGGGGATTTTTGGCAAAAATGGCAAGCCTATAGCCTTACTTTTTGGCTAAAAGTGGCTATTTTGAGGCACTTGTTGAGACCTGATGTAAATTAAAGAAAGTTGAAAATAGGCTATTTTTGGCAAAAATGGCAAGCCTATAGCCTTACTTTTTGGCTAAAAGTGGCTATTTTGAGGCACTTGTTGAGTTCTGAGGAAATTTGTAGAAAGTTGAAGATAGGCGATTTTTGGCAAAAGTGGTAAGCCTATAGCCTTACTTTTTGGCCAAAATTGGCTGTTTTCAGGCACTTTTTGAGACCTGATGTAAATTAAAGAAAGTTGAAAATAGGCTATTTTTGGCAAGATTGGCAAGCCTATAGCCTTACTTTTTGGCCAAAATTGGCATTTTTCAGGCACTTTTTCATTTGTGGTGGCAGTTGAAGAGAGTTGAAAATAGGCGATTTTTGGCAAAAATGGCAAGCCTATAGCCTTACTTTTTGGCGAAAATATGGTGTTTTGAGGCACTTTTTGAGTTCTGAGGAAATTTGTAGAAAGTTGAAGATAGGCGATTTTTGGCAAAAATGGTAAGCCTATAGCCTTACTTTTTGGCCAAAATTGGCTGTTTTCAGGCACTTTTTGAGACCTGATGTAAATTAAAGAAAGTTGAAAATAGGCGATTTTTGGCAAAAATGGCAAGCCTATAGCCTTACTTTTTGGCTAAAAGTGGCTATTTTGAGGCACTTGTTGAGTTCTGAGGAAATTTGTAGAAAGTTGAAAATAGGCGATTTTTGGCAAAAGTGGTAAGCCTATAGCCTTACTTTTTGGCCAAAATTGGCTGTTTTCAGGCACTTTTTGAAATGTGGTTTGAAATTTAGAAAGTTGAAAATCGGCTATTTTTGGCAAGATTGGCAAGCCTATAGCCTTACTTTTTGGCCAAAATTGGCATTTTTCAGGCACTTTTTCATTTGTGGTGGCAGTTGAAGAGAGTTGAAAATAGGCGATTTTTGGCAAAAATGGCAAGCCTATAGCCTTACTTTTTGGCGAAAATATGGTGTTTTGAGGCACTTTTTGAGTTCTGAGGAAATTTGTAGAAAGTTGAAGATAGGCGATTTTTGGCAAAAATGGTAAGCCTATAGCCTTACTTTTTGGCCAAAATTGGCTGTTTTCAGGCACTTTTTGAGACCTGATGTAAATTAAAGAAAGTTGAAAATAGGCGATTTTTGGCAAAAATGGCAAGCCTATAGCCTTACTTTTTGGCTAAAAGTGGCTATTTTGAGGCACTTGTTGAGACCTGATGTAAATTAAAGAAAGTTGAAAATAGGCGATTTTTGGCAAAAATGGCAAGGCTATAGCCTTACTTTTTGGCTAAAAGTGGCTATTTTGAGGCACTTGTTGAGACCTGATGTAAATTAAAGAAAGTTGAAAATAGGCGATTTTTGGCAAAAATGGCAAGCCTATAGCCTTACTTTTTGGCGGAAATATGGTGTTTTTAGTCACTTTTTAGTTAGTACTCGAAAATGAAGAAAGCTGAAAATGGACGACTTTTGGCAAACATGGCAAGCCTATAGCCTTACTTTTTGGCCAAAATTGGCTGTTTGCAGGCACTTCTTGAGTTCTGAGGAAATTTGTAGAAAGTTGAAAATAGGCGATTTTTGGCAAAAATGGCAAGCCTATAGCCTTACTTTTTGGCCAAAATTGGCTGTTTTCAGACACTTT
The DNA here is from genome assembly GCA_964026355.1 of Pseudorhiza aurosa. Taxonomy (NCBI): domain Eukaryota; kingdom Metazoa; phylum Cnidaria; class Scyphozoa; order Rhizostomeae; family Lychnorhizidae; genus Pseudorhiza; species Pseudorhiza aurosa. The sequence continues at coordinate 5,568,490 of OZ032119.1, forward strand.
TTCATTGGTTGTGGCAGTTGAAGAGAGTTGAAAATAGGGGATTTTTGGCAAAAATGGCAAGCCTATAGCCTTACTTTTTGGCTAAAAGTGGCTATTTTGAGGCACTTGTTGAGACCTGATGTAAATTAAAGAAAGTTGAAAATAGGCTATTTTTGGCAAAAATGGCAAGCCTATAGCCTTACTTTTTGGCTAAAAGTGGCTATTTTGAGGCACTTGTTGAGTTCTGAGGAAAGTTGTAGAAAGTTGAAAATAGGCGATTTTTGGCAAAAGTGGTAAGCCTATAGCCTTACTTTTTGGCCAAAATTGGCTGTTTTCAGGCACTTTTTGAGACCTGATGTAAATTAAAGAAAGTTGAAAATAGGCTATTTTTGGCAAAAATGGCAAGCCTATAGCCTTACTTTTTGGCTAAAAGTGGCTATTTTGAGGCACTTGTTGAGTTCTGAGGAAATTTGTAGAAAGTTGAAGATAGGCGATTTTTGGCAAAAGTGGTAAGCCTATAGCCTTACTTTTTGGCCAAAATTGGCTGTTTTCAGGCACTTTTTGAGACCTGATGTAAATTAAAGAAAGTTGAAAATAGGCTATTTTTGGCAAGATTGGCAAGCCTATAGCCTTACTTTTTGGCCAAAATTGGCATTTTTCAGGCACTTTTTCATTTGTGGTGGCAGTTGAAGAGAGTTGAAAATAGGCGATTTTTGGCAAAAATGGCAAGCCTATAGCCTTACTTTTTGGCGAAAATATGGTGTTTTGAGGCACTTTTTGAGTTCTGAGGAAATTTGTAGAAAGTTGAAGATAGGCGATTTTTGGCAAAAATGGTAAGCCTATAGCCTTACTTTTTGGCCAAAATTGGCTGTTTTCAGGCACTTTTTGAGACCTGATGTAAATTAAAGAAAGTTGAAAATAGGCGATTTTTGGCAAAAATGGCAAGCCTATAGCCTTACTTTTTGGCTAAAAGTGGCTATTTTGAGGCACTTGTTGAGTTCTGAGGAAATTTGTAGAAAGTTGAAAATAGGCGATTTTTGGCAAAAGTGGTAAGCCTATAGCCTTACTTTTTGGCCAAAATTGGCTGTTTTCAGGCACTTTTTGAAATGTGGTTTGAAATTTAGAAAGTTGAAAATCGGCTATTTTTGGCAAGATTGGCAAGCCTATAGCCTTACTTTTTGGCCAAAATTGGCATTTTTCAGGCACTTTTTCATTTGTGGTGGCAGTTGAAGAGAGTTGAAAATAGGCGATTTTTGGCAAAAATGGCAAGCCTATAGCCTTACTTTTTGGCGAAAATATGGTGTTTTGAGGCACTTTTTGAGTTCTGAGGAAATTTGTAGAAAGTTGAAGATAGGCGATTTTTGGCAAAAATGGTAAGCCTATAGCCTTACTTTTTGGCCAAAATTGGCTGTTTTCAGGCACTTTTTGAGACCTGATGTAAATTAAAGAAAGTTGAAAATAGGCGATTTTTGGCAAAAATGGCAAGCCTATAGCCTTACTTTTTGGCTAAAAGTGGCTATTTTGAGGCACTTGTTGAGACCTGATGTAAATTAAAGAAAGTTGAAAATAGGCGATTTTTGGCAAAAATGGCAAGGCTATAGCCTTACTTTTTGGCTAAAAGTGGCTATTTTGAGGCACTTGTTGAGACCTGATGTAAATTAAAGAAAGTTGAAAATAGGCGATTTTTGGCAAAAATGGCAAGCCTATAGCCTTACTTTTTGGCGGAAATATGGTGTTTTTAGTCACTTTTTAGTTAGTACTCGAAAATGAAGAAAGCTGAAAATGGACGACTTTTGGCAAACATGGCAAGCCTATAGCCTTACTTTTTGGCCAAAATTGGCTGTTTGCAGGCACTTCTTGAGTTCTGAGGAAATTTGTAGAAAGTTGAAAATAGGCGATTTTTGGCAAAAATGGCAAGCCTATAGCCTTACTTTTTGGCCAAAATTGGCTGTTTTCAGACACTTTTTCATTGGTTGTGGCAGTTGAAGAGAGTTGAAAATAGGGGATTTTTGGCAAAAATGGCAAGCCTATAGCCTTACTTTTTGGCTAAAAGTGGCTATTTTGAGGCACTTGTTGAGACCTGATGTAAATTAAAGAAAGTTGAAAATAGGCTATTTTTGGCAAAAATGGCAAGCCTATAGCCTTACTTTTTGGCTAAAAGTGGCTATTTTGAGGCACTTGTTGAGTTCTGAGGAAAGTTGTAGAAAGTTGAAAATAGGCGATTTTTGGCAAAAGTGGTAAGCCTATAGCCTTACTTTTTGGCCAAAATTGGCTGTTTTCAGGCACTTTTTGAGACCTGATGTAAATTAAAGAAAGTTGAAAATAGGCTATTTTTGGCAAAAATGGCAAGCCTATAGCCTTACTTTTTGGCTAAAAGTGGCTATTTTGAGGCACTTGTTGAGACCTGATGTAAATTAAAGAAAGTTGAAAATAGGCGATTTTTGGCAAAAATGGCAAGGCTATAGCCTTACTTTTTGGCTAAAAGTGGCTATTTTGAGGCACTTGTTGAGACCTGATGTAAATTAAAGAAAGTTGAAAATAGGCGATTTTTGGCAAAAATGGCAAGCCTATAGCCTTACTTTTTGGCGGAAATATGGTGTTTTTAGTCACTTTTTAGTTAGTACTCGAAAATGAAGAAAGCTGAAAATGGACGACTTTTGGCAAACATGGCAAGCCTATAGCCTTACTTTTTGGCCAAAATTGGCTGTTTGCAGGCACTTCTTGAGTTCTGAGGAAATTTGTAGAAAGTTGAAAATAGGCGATTTTTGGCAAAAATGGCAAGCCTATAGCCTTACTTTTTGGCCAAAATTGGCTGTTTTCAGACACTTTTTCATTGGTTGTGGCAGTTGAAGAGAGTTGAAAATAGGGGATTTTTGGCAAAAATGGCAAGCCTATAGCCTTACTTTTTGGCTAAAAGTGGCTATTTTGAGGCACTTGTTGAGACCTGATGTAAATTAAAGAAAGTTGAAAATAGGCTATTTTTGGCAAAAATGGCAAGCCTATAGCCTTACTTTTTGGCTAAAAGTGGCTATTTTGAGGCACTTGTTGAGTTCTGAGGAAATTTGTAGAAAGTTGAAGATAGGCGATTTTTGGCAAAAGTGGTAAGCCTATAGCCTTACTTTTTGGCCAAAATTGGCTGTTTTCAGGCACTTTTTGAGACCTGATGTAAATTAAAGAAAGTTGAAAATAGGCTATTTTTGGCAAGATTGGCAAGCCTATAGCCTTACTTTTTGGCCAAAATTGGCATTTTTCAGGCACTTTTTCATTTGTGGTGGCAGTTGAAGAGAGTTGAAAATAGGCGATTTTTGGCAAAAATGGCAAGCCTATAGCCTTACTTTTTGGCGAAAATATGGTGTTTTGAGGCACTTTTTGAGTTCTGAGGAAATTTGTAGAAAGTTGAAGATAGGCGATTTTTGGCAAAAATGGTAAGCCTATAGCCTTACTTTTTGGCCAAAATTGGCTGTTTTCAGGCACTTTTTGAGACCTGATGTAAATTAAAGAAAGTTGAAAATAGGCGATTTTTGGCAAAAATGGCAAGCCTATAGCCTTACTTTTTGGCTAAAAGTGGCTATTTTGAGGCACTTGTTGAGTTCTGAGGAAATTTGTAGAAAGTTGAAAATAGGCGATTTTTGGCAAAAGTGGTAAGCCTATAGCCTTACTTTTTGGCCAAAATTGGCTGTTTTCAGGCACTTTTTGAAATGTGGTTTGAAATTTAGAAAGTTGAAAATCGGCTATTTTTGGCAAGATTGGCAAGCCTATAGCCTTACTTTTTGGCCAAAATTGGCATTTTTCAGGCACTTTTTCATTTGTGGTGGCAGTTGAAGAGAGTTGAAAATAGGCGATTTTTGGCAAAAATGGCAAGCCTATAGCCTTACTTTTTGGCGAAAATATGGTGTTTTGAGGCACTTTTTGAGTTCTGAGGAAATTTGTAGAAAGTTGAAGATAGGCGATTTTTGGCAAAAATGGTAAGCCTATAGCCTTACTTTTTGGCCAAAATTGGCTGTTTTCAGGCACTTTTTGAGACCTGATGTAAATTAAAGAAAGTTGAAAATAGGCGATTTTTGGCAAAAATGGCAAGCCTATAGCCTTACTTTTTGGCTAAAAGTGGCTATTTTGAGGCACTTGTTGAGACCTGATGTAAATTAAAGAAAGTTGAAAATAGGCTATTTTTGGCAAAAATGGCAAGCCTATAGCCTTACTTTTTGGCGGAAATATGTTGTTTTAGTCACTTTTTAGTTAGTACTCGAAAATGAAGAAAGCTGAAAATGGACGACTTTTGGCAAAAATGGCAAGCCTATAGCCTTACTTTTTGGCCAAAATTGGCTGTTTGCAGGCACTTCTTGAGTTCTGAGGAAATTTGTAGAAAGTTGAAAATAGGCGATTTTTGGCAAAAATGGCAAGCCTATAGCCTTACTTTTTGGCTAAAAGTGGCTATTTTGAGGCACTTGTTTAGACCTGATGTAAATTAAAGAAAGTTGAAAATAGGCGATTTTTGGCAAAAATGGCAAGCCTATAGCCTTACTTTTTGGCGAAAATATGGTGTTTTGAGGCACTTTTTGAGTTCTGAGGAAATTTGTAGAAAGTTGAAGATAGGCGATTTTTGGCAAAAATGGTAAGCCTATAGCCTTACTTTTTGGCCAAAATTGGCTGTTTTCAGGCACTTTTTGAGACCTGATGTAAATTAAAGAAAGTTGAAAATAGGCGATTTTTGGCAAAAATGGCAAGCCTATAGCCTTACTTTTTGGCCAAAATTGGCTGTTTTCAGACACTTTTTCATTGGTTGTGGCAGTTGAAGATAGTTGACAAAAGGCTATTTTTGGCAAAAGTGGTAAGCCTATAGCCTTACTTTTTGGCGGAAATATGGTGTTTTAGGCACTTTTTAGTTAGTACTCGAAAATGAAGAAAGCTGAAAATGGACGACTTTTGGCAAACATGGTAAGCCTATAGCCTTACTTTTTGGCTAAAAGTGGCTATTTTGAGGCACTTGTTGAGACCTGATGTAAATTAAAGAAAGTTGAAAATAGGCTATTTTTGGCAAAAATGGCAAGCCTATAGCCTTACTTTTTGGCTAAAAGTGGCTATTTTGAGGCACTTGTTGAGACCTGATGTAAATTAAAGAAAGTTGAAAATAGGCGATTTTTGGCAAAAATGGCAAGCCTATAGCCTTACTTTTTGGCCAAAATTGGCTGTTTTCAGACACTTTTTCATTGGTTGTGGCAGTTGAAGATAGTTGACAAAAGGCTATTTTTGGCAAAAGTGGTAAGCCTATAGCCTTACTTTTTGGCGGAAATATGGTGTTTTTAGTCACTTTTTAGTTAGTACTCGAAAATGAAGAAAGCTGAAAATGGACGACTTTTGGCAAACATGGCAAGCCTATAGCCTTACTTTTTGGCCAAAATTGGCTGTTTGCAGGCACTTCTTGAGTTCTGAGGAAATTTGTAGAAAGTTGAAAATAGGCGATTTTTGGCAAAAATGGCAAGCCTATAGCCTTACTTTTTGGCCAAAATTGGCTGTTTTCAGACACTTTTTCATTGGTTGTGGCAGTTGAAGAGAGTTGAAAATAGGCGATTTTTGGCAAAAATGGCAAGCCTATAGCCTTACTTTTTGGCTAAAAGTGGCTATTTTGAGGCACTTGTTGAGACCTGATGTAAATTAAAGAATGTTGAAAATAGGCTATTTTTGGCAAAAATGGCAAGCCTATAGCCTTACTTTTTGGCCAAAATTGGCTGTTTTCAGGCACTTGTTGAGACCTGATGTAAATTAAAGAAAGTTGAAAATAGGCGATTTTTGGCAAAAATGGCAAGCCTATAGCCTTACTTTTTGGCCAAAATTGGCTGTTTTCAGACACTTTTTCATTGGTTGTGGCAGTTGAAGATAGTTGACAAAAGGCTATTTTTGGCAAAAGTGGTAAGCCTATAGCCTTACTTTTTGGCGAAAATATGGTGTTTTAGGCACTTTTTAGCTAGTACTCGAAAATGAAGAAAGCTGAAAATGGACGACTTTTGGCAAACATGGTAAGCCTATAGCCTTACTTTTTGGCCAAAATTGGCTGTTTTCAGGCACTTTTTGAGACCTGATGTAAATTAAAGAAAGTTGAAAATAGGCGATTTTTGGCAAAAATGGCAAGCCTATAGCCTTACTTTTTGGCTAAAAGTGGCTATTTTGAGGCACTTGTTGAGACCTGATGTAAATTAAAGAAAGTTGAAAATAGGCTATTTTTGGCAAAAATGGCAAGCCTATAGCCTTACTTTTTGGCGGAAATATGGTGTTTTAGTCACTTTTTAGTTAGTACTCGAAAATGAAGAAAGCTGAAAATGGACGACTTTTGGCAAAAATGGCAAGCCTATAGCCTTACTTTTTGGCCAAAATTGGCTGTTTGCAGGCACTTCTTGAGTTCTGAGGAAATTTGTAGAAAGTTGAAAATAGGGGATTTTTGGCAAAAATGGCAAGCCTATAGCCTTACTTTTTGGCTAAAAGTGGCTATTTTGAGGCACTTGTTGAGACCTGATGTAAATTAAAGAAAGTTGAAAATAGGCTATTTTTGGCAAAAATGGCAAGCCTATAGCCTTACTTGTTGGCTAAAAGTGGCTATTTTGAGGCACTTGTTGAGACCTGATGTAAATTAAAGAAAGTTGAAAATAGGCTATTTTTGGCAAAAATGGCAAGCCTATAGCCTTACTTTTTGGCTAAAAGTGGCTATTTTGAGGCACTTGTTGAGACCTGATGCAAATTAAAGAAAGTTGAAAATAGGCGATTTTTGGCAAAAGTGGTAAGCCTATAGCCTTACTTTTTGGCCAAAATTGGCTGTTTTCGGGCACTTTTTGAGACCTGATGTAAATTAAAGAAAGTTGAAAATAGTCGATTTTTGGCAAAAATGGCAAGCCTATAGCCTTACTTTTTGGCGGAAATATGGTGTTTTTCAGGCACATTTTCATTTGTGGTGGCAGTTGAAGAGAGTTGAAAATAGGCGATTTTTGGCAAAAATGGCAAGCCTATAGCCTTACTTTTTGGCGAAAATATGGTGTTTTGAGGCACTTTTTGAGTTCTGAGGAAATTTGTAGAAAGTTGAAGATAGGCGATTTTTGGCAAAAATGGTAAGCCTATAGCCTTACTTTTTGGCCAAAATTGGCTGTTTTCAGGCACTTTTTGAGACCTGATGTAAATTAAAGAAAGTTGAAAATAGGCGATTTTTGGCAAAAATGGCAAGCCTATAGCCTTACTTTTTGGCCAAAATTGGCTGTTTTCAGACACTTTTTCATTGGTTGTGGCAGTTGAAGATAGTTGACAAAAGGCTATTTTTGGCAAAAGTGGTAAGCCTATAGCCTTACTTTTTGGCGGAAATATGGTGTTTTAGGCACGTTTTAGTTAGTACTCGAAAATGAAGAAAGCTGAAAATGGACGACTTTTGGCAAACATGGTAAGCCTATAGCCTTACTTTTTGGCTAAAAGTGGCTATTTTGAGGCACTTGTTGAGACCTGATGTAAATTAAAGAAAGTTGAAAATAGGCTATTTTTGGCAAAAATGGCCAAGCCTATAGCCTTACTTTTTGGCTAAAAGTGGCTATTTTGAGGCACTTGTTGAGACCTGATGTAAATTAAAGAAAGTTGAAAATAGGCGATTTTTGGCAAAAATGGCAAGCCTATAGCCTTACTTTTTGGCTAAAAGTGACTATTTTGAGGCACTTGTTGAGACCTGATGTAAATTAAAGAAAGTTGAAATTAGGCGATTTTTGGAAAAATGGCAAGCCTATAGCCTTACTTTTTGGCGGAAATATGGTGTTTTAGTCACTTTTTAGTTAGTACTCGAAAATGAAGAAAGCTGAAAATGGACGACTTTTGGCAAAAATGGCAAGCCTATAGCCTTACTTTTTGGCCAAAATTGGCTGTTTGCAGGCACTTCTTGAGTTCTGAGGAAATTTGTAGAAAGTTGAAAATAGGGGATTTTTGGCAAAAATGGCAAGCCTATAGCCTTACTTTTTGGCTAAAAGTGGCTATTTTGAGGCACTTGTTGAGACCTGATGTAAATTAAAGAAAGTTGAAAATAGGCTATTTTTGGCAAAAATGGCCAAGCCTATAGCCTTACTTTTTGGCTAAAAGTGGCTATTTTGAGGCACTTGTTGAGACCTGATGTAAATTAAAGAAAGTTGAAAATAGGCGATTTTTGGCAAAAATGGCAAGCCTATAGCCTTACTTTTTGGCTAAAAGTGACTATTTTGAGGCACTTGTTGAGACCTGATGTAAATTAAAGAAAGTTGAAATTAGGCTATTTTTGGAAAAATGGCAAGCCTATAGCCTTACTTTTTGGCGGAAATATGGTGTTTTAGTCACTTTTTAGTTAGTACTCGAAAATGAAGAAAGCTGAAAATGGACGACTTTTGGCAAAAATGGCAAGCCTATAGCCTTACTTTTTGGCTAAAAGTGGCTATTTTGAGGCACTTGTTGAGACCTGATGCAAATTAAAGAAAGTTGAAAATAGGCGATTTTTGGCAAAAGTGGTAAGCCTATAGCCTTACTTTTTGGCCAAAATTGGCTGTTTTCGGGCACTTTTTGAGACCTGATGTAAATTAAAGAAAGTTGAAAATAGTCGATTTTTGGCAAAAATGGCAAGCCTATAGCCTTACTTTTTGGCGGAAATATGGTGTTTTTCAGGCACATTTTCATTTGTGGTGGCAGTTGAAGAGAGTTGAAAATAGGCGATTTTTGGCAAAAATGGCAAGCCTATAGCCTTACTTTTTGGCGAAAATATGGTGTTTTGAGGCACTTTTTGAGTTCTGAGGAAATTTGTAGAAAGTTGAAGATAGGCGATTTTTGGCAAAAATGGTAAGCCTATAGCCTTACTTTTTGGCCAAAATTGGCTGTTTTCAGGCACTTTTTGAGACCTGATGTAAATTAAAGAAAGTTGAAAATAGGCGATTTTTGGCAAAAATGGCAAGCCTATAGCCTTACTTTTTGGCCAAAATTGGCTGTTTTCAGACACTTTTTCATTGGTTGTGGCAGTTGAAGATAGTTGACAAAAGGCTATTTTTGGCAAAAGTGGTAAGCCTATAGCCTTACTTTTTGGCGGAAATATGGTGTTTTAGGCACGTTTTAGTTAGTACTCGAAAATGAAGAAAGCTGAAAATGGACGACTTTTGGCAAACATGGTAAGCCTATAGCCTTACTTTTTGGCTAAAAGTGGCTATTTTGAGGCACTTGTTGAGACCTGATGTAAATTAAAGAAAGTTGAAAATAGGCTATTTTTGGCAAAAATGGCCAAGCCTATAGCCTTACTTTTTGGCTAAAAGTGGCTATTTTGAGGCACTTGTTGAGACCTGATGTAAATTAAAGAAAGTTGAAAATAGGCGATTTTTGGCAAAAATGGCAAGCCTATAGCCTTACTTTTTGGCTAAAAGTGACTATTTTGAGGCACTTGTTGAGACCTGATGTAAATTAAAGAAAGTTGAAATTAGGCGATTTTTGGAAAAATGGCAAGCCTATAGCCTTACTTTTTGGCGGAAATATGGTGTTTTTAGTCACTTTTTAGTTAGTACTCGAAAATGAAGAAAGCTGAAAATGGACGACTTTTGGCAAACATGGCAAGCCTATAGCCTTACTTTTTGGCCAAAATTGGCTGTTTGCAGGCACTTCTTGAGTTCTGAGGAAATTTGTAGAAAGTTGAAAATAGGCGATTTTTGGCAAAAATGGCAAGCCTATAGCCTTACTTTTTGGCTAAAAGTGGCTATTTTGAGGCACTTGTTGAGACCTGATGTAAATTAAAGAAAGTTGAAAATAGGCTATTTTTGGCAAAAATGGCAAGCCTATAGCCTTACTTTTTGGCGGAAATATGGTGTTTTTCAGGCACATTTTCATTTGTGGTGGCAGTTGAAGAGAGTTGAAAATAGGCGATTTTTGGCAAAAATGGCAAGCCTATAGCCTTACTTTTTGGCTAAAAGTGGCTATTTTGAGGCACTTGTTGAGACCTGATGTAAATTAAAGAAAGTTGAAAATAGGCTATTTTTGGCAAAAATGGCAAGCCTATAGCCTTACTTTTTGGCCAAAATTGGCTGTTTGCAGGCACTTCTTGAGTTCTGAGGAAATTTGTAGAAAGTTGAAAATAGGCGATTTTTGGCAAAAATGGCAAGCCTATAGCCTTACTTTTTGGCTAAAAGTGGCTATTTTGAGGCACTTGTTGAGACCTGATGTAAATTAAAGAAAGTTGAAAATAGGCTATTTTTGGCAAAAATGGCAAGCCTATAGCCTTACTTTTTGGCGGAAATATGGTGTTTTTCAGGCACATTTTCATTTGTGGTGGCAGTTGAAGAGAGTTGAAAATAGGCGATTTTTGGCAAAAATGGCAAGCCTATAGCCTTACTTTTTGGCTAAAAGTGGCTATTTTGAGGCACTTGTTGAGACCTGATGTAAATTAAAGAAAGTTGAAAATAGGCTATTTTTGGTAAAAATGGCAAGCCTATAGCCTTACTTTTTGGCCAAAATTGGCTGTTTTCAGACACTTTTTCATTGGTTGTGGCAGTTGAAGAGAGTTGAAAATAGGCGATTTTTGGCAAAAATGGCAAGCCTATAGCCTTACTTTTTGGCGAAAATATGGTGTTTTGAGGCACTTTTTGAGTTCTGAGGAAATTTGTAGAAAGTTGAAGATAGGCGATTTTTGGCAAAAATGGTAAGCCTATAGCCTTACTTTTTGGCCAAAATTGGCTGTTTTCAGGCACTTTTTGAGACCTGATGTAAATTAAAGAAAGTTGAAAATAGGCGATTTTTGGCAAAAATGGCAAGCCTATAGCCTTACTTTTTGGCTAAAAGTGGCTATTTTGAGGCACTTGTTGAGACCTGATGTAAATTAAAGAAAGTTGAAAATAGGCTATTTTTGGCAAAAATGGCAAGCCTATAGCCTTACTTTTTGGCGGAAATATGTTGTTTTAGTCACTTTTTAGTTAGTACTCGAAAATGAAGAAAGCTGAAAATGGACGACTTTTGGCAAAAATGGCAAGCCTATAGCCTTACTTTTTGGCCAAAATTGGCTGTTTGCAGGCACTTCTTGAGTTCTGAGGAAATTTGTAGAAAGTTGAAAATAGGCGATTTTTGGCAAAAATGGCAAGCCTATAGCCTTACTTTTTGGCTAAAAGTGGCTATTTTGAGGCACTTGTTTAGACCTGATGTAAATTAAAGAAAGTTGAAAAGAGGCGATTTTTGGCAAAAATGGCAAGCCTATAGCCTTACTTTTTGGCGAAAATATGGTGTTTTGAGGCACTTTTTGAGTTCTGAGGAAATTTGTAGAAAGTTGAAGATAGGCGATTTTTGGCAAAAATGGTAAGCCTATAGCCTTACTTTTTGGCCAAAATTGGCTGTTTTCAGGCACTTTTTGAGACCTGATGTAAATTAAAGAAAGTTGAAAATAGGCGATTTTTGGCAAAAATGGCAAGCCTATAGCCTTACTTTTTGGCCAAAATTGGCTGTTTTCAGACACTTTTTCATTGGTTGTGGCAGTTGAAGATAGTTGACAAAAGGCTATTTTTGGCAAAAGTGGTAAGCCTATAGCCTTACTTTTTGGCGGAAATATGGTGTTTTAGGCACTTTTTAGTTAGTACTCGAAAATGAAGAAAGCTGAAAATGGACGACTTTTGGCAAACATGGTAAGCCTATAGCCTTACTTTTTGGCTAAAAGTGGCTATTTTGAGGCACTTGTTGAGACCTGATGTAAATTAAAGAAAGTTGAAAATAGGCTATTTTTGGCAAAAATGGCAAGCCTATAGCCTTACTTTTTGGCTAAAAGTGGCTATTTTGAGGCACTTGTTGAGACCTGATGTAAATTAAAGAAAGTTGAAAATAGGCGATTTTTGGCAAAAATGGCAAGCCTATAGCCTTACTTTTTGGCCAAAATTGGCTGTTTTCAGACACTTTTTCATTGGTTGTGGCAGTTGAAGATAGTTGACAAAAGGCTATTTTTGGCAAAAGTGGTAAGCCTATAGCCTTACTTTTTGGCGGAAATATGGTGTTTTTAGTCACTTTTTAGTTAGTACTCGAAAATGAAGAAAGCTGAAAATGGACGACTTTTGGCAAACATGGCAAGCCTATAGCCTTACTTTTTGGCCAAAATTGGCTGTTTGCAGGCACTTCTTGAGTTCTGAGGAAATTTGTAGAAAGTTGAAAATAGGCGATTTTTGGCAAAAATGGCAAGCCTATAGCCTTACTTTTTGGCCAAAATTGGCTGTTTTCAGACACTTTTTCATTGGTTGTGGCAGTTGAAGAGAGTTGAAAATAGGGGATTTTTGGCAAAAATGGCAAGCCTATAGCCTTACTTTTTGGCTAAAAGTGGCTATTTTGAGGCACTTGTTGAGACCTGATGTAAATTAAAGAAAGTTGAAAATAGGCTATTTTTGGCAAAAATGGCAAGCCTATAGCCTTACTTTTTGGCTAAAAGTGGCTATTTTGAGGCACTTGTTGAGACCTGATGCAAATTAAAGAAAGTTGAAAATAGGCGATTTTTGGCAAAAGTGGTAAGCCTATAGCCTTACTTTTTGGCCAAAATTGGCATTTTTCAGGCACTTTTTCATTTGTGGTGGCAGTTGAAGAGAGTTGAAAATAGGCTATTTTTGGCAAAAATGGCAAGCCTATAGCCTTACTTTTTGGCTAAAAGTGGCTATTTTGAGGCACTTGTTGAGTTCTGAGGAAAGTTGTAGAAAGTTGAAGATAGGCGATTTTTGGCAAAAATGGTAAGCCTATAGCCTTACTTTTTGGCCAAAATTGGCTGTTTTCAGGCACTTTTTGAGACCTGATGTAAATTAAAGAAAGTTGAAAATAGGCGATTTTTGGCAAAAATGGCAAGCCTATAGCCTTACTTTTTGGCTAAAAGTGGCTATTTTGAGGCACTTGTTGAGACCTGATGTAAATTAAAGAAAGTTGAAAATAGGCGATTTTTGGCAAAAATCGCAAGCCTATAGCCTTACTTTTTGGCTAAAAGTGGCTATTTTGAGGCACTTGTTGAGACCTGATGTAAATTAAAGAAAGTTGAAAATAGGCGATTTTTGGCAAAAATGGCAAGCCTATAGCCTTACTTTTTGGCGGAAATATGCTGTTTTTAGTCACTTTTTAGTTAGTACTCGAAAATGTAGAAAGCTGAAAATGGACGACTTTTGGCAAACATGGCAAGCCTATAGCCTTACTTTTTGGCCAAAATTGGCTGTTTGCAGGCACTTCTTGAGTTCTGAGGAAATTTGTAGAAAGTTGAAGATAGGCGATTTTTGGCAAAAATGGCAAGCCTATAGCCTTACTTTTTGGCCAAAATTGGCTGTTTTCAGACACTTTTTCATTGGTTGTGGCAGTTGAAGAGAGTTGAAAATAGGGGATTTTTGGCAAAAATGGCAAGCCTATAGCCTTACTTTTTGGCCAAAATTGGCATTTTTCAGGCACTTTTTCATTTGTGGTGGCAGTTGAAGAAAGTTGAAGATAGGTGATTTTTGGCAAAAATGGCAAGCCTATAGCCTTACTTTTTGGCGGAAATATGGTGTTTTTAGGCACTTTTTAGTTAGTACTCGAAAATGAAGAAAGCTGAAAATGGACGACTTTTGGCAAACATGGTAAGCCTATAGCCTTACTTTTTGGCCAAGATTGGCTCTTTTCAGGCACTTTTTCATTGGTTGTGGCAGTTGAAGAGAGTTGAAAATAGGCGATTTTTGGCAAAAATGGCAAGCCTATAGCCTTACTTTTTGGCGAAAATATGGTGTTTTGAGGCACTTTTTGAGTTCTGAGGAAATTTGTAGAAAGTTGAAGATAGGCGATTTTTGGCAAAAATGGTAAGCCTATAGCCTTACTTTTTGGCCAAAATTGGCTGTTTTCAGGCACTTTTTGAGACCTGATGTAAATTAAAGAAAGTTGAAAATAGGCGATTTTTGGCAAATATGGCAAGCCTATAGCCTTACTTTTTGGCCAAAATTGGCTGTTTTCAGACACTTTTTCATTGGTTGTGGCAGTTGAAGAGAGTTGAAAATAGGGGATTTTTGGCAAAAATGGCAAGCCTATAGCCTTACTTTTTGGCTAAAAGTGGCTATTTTGAGGCACTTGTTGAGACCTGATGTAAATTAAAGAAAGTTGAAAATAGGCTATTTTTGGCAAAAATGGCAAGCCTATAGCCTTACTTTTTGGCTAAAAGTGGCTATTTTGAGGCACTTGTTGAGACCTGATGCAAATTAAAGAAAGTTGAAAATAGGCGATTTTTGGCAAAAGTGGTAAGCCTATAGCCTTACTTTTTGGCCAAAATTGGCTGTTTTCAGGCACTTTTTGAAATGTGGTTTGAAATTTAGAAAGTTGAAAATCGGCAATTTTTGGCAAGATTGGCAAGCCTATAGCCTTACTTTTTGGCCAAAATTGGCATTTTTCAGGCACTTTTTCATTTGTGGTGGCAGTTGAAGAGAGTTGAAAATAGGCGATTTTTGGCAAAAATGGCAAGCCTATAGCCTTACTTTTTGGCGAAAATATGGTGTTTTGAGGCACCTTTTGAGTTCTGAGGAAATTTGTAGAAAGTTGAAGATAGGCGATTTTTGGCAAAAATGGTAAGCCTATAGCCTTACTTTTTGGCCAAAATTGGCTGTTTTCAGGCACTTTTTGAGACCTGATGTAAATTAAAGAAAGTTGAAAATAGGCGATTTTTGGCAAAAATGGCAAGCCTATAGCCTTACTTTTTGGCTAAAAGTGGCTATTTTGAGGCACTTGTTGAGACCTGATGTAAATTAAAGAAAGTTGAAAATAGGCTATTTTTGGCAAAAATGGCAAGCCTATAGCCTTACTTTTTGGCCAAAATTGGCTGTTTTCAGGCACTTGTTGAGACCTGATGCAAATTAAAGAAAGTTGAAAATAGGCGATTTTTGGCAAAAATGGCAAGCCTATAGCCTTACTTTTTGGCTAAAAGTGGCTATTTTGAGGCACTTGTTGAGTTCTGAGGAAATTTGTAGAAAGTTGAAAATAGGCGATTTTTGGCAAAAGTGGTAAGCCTATAGCCTTACTTTTTGGCCAAAATTGGCTGTTTTCAGGCACTTTTTGAAATGTGGTTTGAAATTTAGAAAGTTGAAAATCGGCTATTTTTGGCAAGATTGGCAAGCCTATAGCCTTACTTTTTGGCCAAAATTGGCATTTTTCAGGCACTTTTTCATTTGTGGTGGCAGTTGAAGAGAGTTGAAAATAGGCGATTTTTGGCAAAAATGGCAAGCCTATAGCCTTACTTTTTGGCGAAAATATGGTGTTTTGAGGCACCTTTTGAGTTCTGAGGAAATTTGTAGAAAGTTGAAGATAGGCGATTTTTGGCAAAAATGGTAAGCCTATAGCCTTACTTTTTGGCCAAAATTGGCTGTTTTCAGGCACTTTTTGAGACCTGATGTAAATTAAAGAAAGTTGAAAATAGGCGATTTTTGGCAAAAATGGCAAGCCTATAGCCTTACTTTTTGGCTAAAAGTGGCTATTTTGAGGCACTTGTTGAGACCTGATGTAAATTAAAGAAAGTTGAAAATAGGCTATTTTTGGCAAAAATGGCAAGCCTATAGCCTTACTTTTTGGCCAAAATTGGCTGTTTTCAGGCACTTTTTGAGACCTGATGTAAATTAAAGAAAGTTGAAAATAGTCGATTTTTGGCAAAAATGGCAAGCCTATAGCCTTACTTTTTGGCGGAAATATGGTGTTTTTCAGGCACATTTTCATTTGTGGTGGCAGTTGAAGAGAGTTGAAAATAGGCGATTTTTGGCAAAAATGGCAAGCCTATAGCCTTACTTTTTGGCGAAAATATGGTGTTTTGAGGCACTTTTTGAGTTCTGAAGAAATTTGTAGAAAGTTGAAGATAGGCGATTTTTGGCAAAAATGGCAAGCCTATAGCCTTACTTTTTGGCCAAAATTGGCTGTTTTCAGACACTTTTTCATTGGTTGTGGCAGTTGAAGATAGTTGACAAAAGGCTATTTTTGGCAAAAGTGGTAAGCCTATAGCCTTACTTTTTGGCGGAAATATGGTGTTTTAGGCACGTTTTAGTTAGTACTCGAAAATGAAGAAAGCTGAAAATGGACGACTTTTGGCAAACATGGTAAGCCTATAGCCTTACTTTTTGGCTAAAAGTGGCTATTTTGAGGCACTTGTTGAGACCTGATGTAAATTAAAGAAAGTTGAAAATAGGCTATTTTTGGCAAAAATGGCCAAGCCTATAGCCTTACTTTTTGGCTAAAAGTGGCTATTTTGAGGCACTTGTTGAGACCTGATGTAAATTAAAGAAAGTTGAAAATAGGCGATTTTTGGCAAAAATGGCAAGCCTATAGCCTTACTTTTTGGCCAAAATTTGCTGTTTTCAGACACTTTTTCATTGGTTGTGGCAGTTGAAGATAGTTGACAAAAGGCTATTTTTGGCAAAAATGGCAAGCCTATAGCCTTACTTTTTGGCGGAAATATGGTGTTTTAGGCACTTTTTAGTTAGTACTCGAAAATGAAGAAAGCTGAAAATGGACGACTTTTGGCAAACATGGTAAGCCTATAGCCTTACTTTTTGGCTAAAAGTGGCTATTTTGAGGCACTTATTGAGACCTGATGTAAATTAAAGAAAGTTGAAAATAGGCTATTTTTGGCAAAAATGGCAAGCCTATAGCCTTACTTTTTGGCTAAAAGTGGCTATTTTCAGGCACTTGTTGAGTTCTGAGGAAATTTGTAGAATGTTGAAAATAGGCGATTTTTGGCAAAAGTGGTAAGCCTATAGCCTTACTTTTTGGCCAAAATTGGCTCGTTTCAGGCACTTTTTCATTTGTGGTGGCAGTTGAAGATAGTTGACAAAAGGCTATTTTTGGCAAAAATGGTAAGCCTATAGCCTTACTTTTTGGCCAAAATTGGCAAGCCTATTATAGCCTTACTTTTTGGCCCAAATTTGCTGTTTTGAGGCACTTTTTGAATCCTGATGAAAGTGGAAGAAAGTTGATAATTGGCGATTTTTCTAAAAAAATGGCAAGCCTATAGCGTTACCTTTTGACTAAGAGTAACTGTTTTCAGCTATCTTTGATCGTCCACCAAATAGTGGTAGAAGAAAACGAAAGAGAAGAACAGTAAGAGGGAGGGAAACATTGGCGTTTTATGAGCAAGTAGACCAGATAATAGGGATATACCCATGACGAAGCCAGGCTTTGTTTTCGATACAGGTGATATTTTACCTTTATGGCTGACATTGTTGATGTCGAAAGAAAAGATTCCGTGAATTAAGACAATAACTTCACACATTATAGACTGTTAAATGATGACAGTCACCAGCTGACAAGTCAATCAACATCTGTGTCGACCCTGGTATCATCAACATTTTCATCCCAAAACTTAGTAGGCAGCCCTTCCTAAGTTCTACCTTTTATGCAATCCAAATGACCTTTATCCTTTATCCTTCGACCCTGATCCAATTCCACAGAAACACTTCAGCCTCTCTTCCCTCCAATGATCTGACAGTTGTTGAGAAGTGGGGCAAAGACAACCTCGTTTCGTTCAACCAAAGCAAGACGAAACAGGCTGTCATTTGACATAAACATAACCCAATTATTCCACCTGTTCTTAAGAATGGTGGTGAACTGGACACTTCAACTTCTTTCACACAACTTGATCTTTCTCTATTGTCTAAACTCACTTGGAAAACTCACACCCATTTCCTTGCTAAACAAGCATCTCAGAAGCTTGGTTTTCTCGCCAGAGCCCGCGAGTTTTTCTCATCTTCTCACCTTCTGACCATATACAACTCCCAAATCTGTTCTTTTTTATAGTACTGCTTCCACGGTACTCTCTGTCTTCTTGACAAAGTCCAGTCCAAAGCAATTCATCTCATAAACGATCCTAGCCTCACCCAATCTTTCCAACCTCTATCCCATCGTCGTTTAGTTGGAGATCTTTCCATCTTTTAAATACATTCACGGGCATTGCTCTCGGGAGATCAGGGAGATTATTCCAGTTCCTCTGAGGCGTGTCAGAACCACCAGAAGCTCAACTCATTCACACCCTTTCCAAGTTTCACTGCCTAATCCACGAACTCTATCTCACAAATCATCATTCACCCCAAGAACATGCAACTTATGGAGCGTCTTGCCTTCCTCTTGCTTTCCTGAAACTGACCACTTGCAAACTTTCAAATCTAAGATCAATAAACTTGACCTGATCTCTCTCTCCTCTTAGCCTTTCGCTTTCTTCTTGTTTCCTTTGTTGGGGCTTTGCACAGGCCACCGTGGCCTTTCCCCAACATAACTCACTAAAAAAAGCCAAGTGGCTTACTCCTAGCAACGCCAATGGCAACTTAAGAGTCTTTATCCAAAGATATTGAAGGAAATGACACCATATCACCAGCTCAATTCAATGCTTCCATTAAAAGAAGGGCAATAAAAAGAACAAATTGCGCATGCGCAGCAATTTTTAAGCGGACTTCGCCCTAGGTTGGTGTCCACACTGCCAAAGGTCAAAACCAATTTCGGACAAAACATGGCTCGTCCTAGGTGAAAACCAACCTGGAGCGAACCCGGGCTAGTTTATGAAATGTGGACAGGGCTTAAAGAATTCCACCTGTCGTCTTCGAGTTTCCCTATCCTTTCCGTTCCCGCTCTTTGCAAAAACGTCCTCGTTCGTTACTCGACATTTAGCCAGTACTATTCCGTAACGGTTTGGTTGTTTTGGGTAATTTTTATTGGTAGCATTGAATTCTCGATCTAGATAATTGAAAAATTCGCTTAAATGATAATCAGTCGAAGAGATGCATTAATTGCTAGAGGTTGGAAGGTCTTTCTTTTTCTCACTATTAATGGAGCCATGTCACATTGCTATGTTTACTTGGAAAATTGGCCAATACTATGATATGGTTTTTCGTACATGCAGGTATCATTGATTCTGTAACAAAAGCCCTTATTACTGTAACATAAGAAAGGGACATAATTTCATAAATTGCCACACTAGCTTCAAAAGTTCCAAAAAACTGTATACCATGGAGATACGCATCCTTCTCTTATGAATTATCAAAATCGCTGAGGTGTAAAGAATGCGAAAATAGCACAAAAACAAAACTTTGCATAGGAGATGTTTTTAATTGAAAAAGTCAAAAACTGTAATGTATCTATGTGAAGTAAATTCGAATTGATATGTTCTCTTGATAGATAATTGAATGTGAATTTAAACTGTAATTAAATCTGACAAACGAAGCACGATTATGATAGCATGAAAATAATTAGCACTTCTATTATGATCAATGGGGAACAGCGATTGAAACACTTCGGTTTATTTTCATGTTACGATTCGCTCCACAGATTCACAAGTGCATTCATATAAACAAGTTTGTTGCTAATTGAGTCATTTCATACTGGAATTGACACAATATCCGAATCACTGTTTAGTAAAATTACTTTCAGCTGTCATCAATGTAGAATTCCGTACAAATTACATTGATTAATTATGGCACAATATCAAGCCGTTTTTTCTCCTTCCTTTGAAGGTCTTGGCTGTTATCTCTTAGGCAGCTGACATGAAAAATCAAAATGTCTTTCCAAACAACATCCAGAACACTGACTCAAACTTTAAACACGAGTGAAATTATCAAAACGGTATAAATTGCCTTCATCAAAACTACAACACAAATAAGAGACACCACTGCAATGACGAAAAAACCAGGAATCTAATGAGCGCAAAGGGCTGATAATTATCTTCAACACGCTTGCATCATGGTCCTGCCACACATCAACTAAAAACATCCTCTAGGAAGACCTTCATGGCGAAGTCTTTCCAAAAAGTATCTTTTAATCCTACCTTTGCCATGACAATGTGCTGCTGCTGCTCTGCTTGATGCTGCCATCAGTAGAAATTCTCTTCATTCGTCTAAATCATATTATTCTTATATGAAGTATTACAAACACATCACGTGATACCGATCAACTGCTGCCTTTGAGAAATGGGTTTAGTTTCTTCCACCACGTAAATGGAATACCTGAAAAAAGAAATCATGCTTATAGGAAGCATAAAATAAAAGATTGATGTATTATATTCTTTTGGTTACTGCGTTGCATACTCGGTTTCGAGCGTAGCAGAAACCAGAGACAGGGATCTGAGTTCTTTCTAGGGAAGTGGAATTCATGAGGTGGATTCCCGTTGCCTTCCTCACCAATGGCCTTTTAAAAGTGACACATGGAGGAACCAAACTGACAACCCCTGTGACGTGAGTCCGCATGCTTAACCACTAAGCCACGGCACCACATTATTTTGGTTACAGTTTCTTATTATGAACAAGGGTTAGTCGGCATAGTGGATGGCGAAATGTTTTACTGTGCTAAAAGCACCGAGCTTGGTCCCCGGCTCATGCCCTCGGCTTGTCCACCCAGCAGTAAACGAGTACTAGCTTCAATTTGGGGGTAAAGTGCGGCAGCAAAGGCAACCGACCACCCTACCCTACGATGGCAACTCTCTAAAAAAGTGCCCCCCGAAGCTCCCTCCGTGTAGGGGACTCTACTTCCCTTGACGATGAAGCAAAAGACGCCAATGGTAATTTCAATTGCAAAACTTCATGGCATTGAATTTCCGATGCAACCTCAGTCACACCGACAATTCGTATGGTAATTTTTCAAGGTATGTTGCATTTAGATAGAGTGACTTCCGTTAACACCATACTGCTAAACATTTTTCGCACTGATGGAAAGCTCGTAATAGTAATAATTGTGCAGAAGGTGAAAGGTAGCCAAACGATGCAACCAAAACATCAGAGCCTGCTTGAACATTGCTAGTACATTTTCTCTCACTTTGATCTTTCATTTCTAAGACTGTGACAAATCCATTCGCTCGTGAACGCATAGCAGCCGATTCATGACTAAGAGACAGGATGATAGATTGTGCTTTTGGGAGGGGGGTTTTGCTTATGAAAAATACATTTGAAGGGGTAAAAGTCCCAAGTAAACACATAAGATTGGAAAAAACTATAAATTTCAGGCACATGGATTGGTTCTAAGCTAGGAAGAATTGCTAGCTAATCATTAATTAAGGGCTACTTTGCTTTTAGAAAGTTCAAAGTTCAAATCAACCAATTAAAACCTGTCATATTCATTCATAGTCAGGTTGTCAAAAAAGGAATGGAATAAATTATAAGATGCTACATTGATCAGTAATCACTAACCTTAGATGGCTGCTTTTCAATAGCTGATGATGACATCAGGTCATGGACATCCCTTGATACGACACACAAGTACTCAGCGTGCTCTTCGGGGCCGTAGTTGTAATTGCTACCAATATTCAACAACTGCCAAATGTAGTGAGAATGTGAATATAAAGATATAAAGCTGCTGAATACTTTGAAGTAGGAAAAATAGTTGCTTAACGATAGTGATCTGAAAGTCTATTTGGGATAAAAAAACATTCATTTCTATTTCCCCTCCCTATTTTCTACCTCTCTTATGTCCCAAGAGAAAACATAATACCCTTAATTTTAGGGTAGGAATGGTGGTGATTGCGAGCATAGACAATAAAAGTTGGAAGCCCTTCCTAACACTACAGACAACACCATTGAAATTCAAACAAAACTTGCTATCCACTGTGTTGCAATGGATTTATCCAAAACCATCAAAATTCCATACCATTATTCACTTCAGGCTTAAAGGCATCTAGCCTTAAAAACCTATGAGACAATGCCTGAGTTTGTTTAAGTCTCCAGCGATCTTAACTCAATTTGCAGGAATCAAGCCAGATAAATCAGCAAACAATTTTGAGAAATAAAATAAGTTAGATTTAAATAATGAATGACCAAAATACTTGCAATCAGGATGAAAAGAATCTGATATGAGATTGATCAAATTTCGTGAAGGGTTCTCGACTAATCTATTGATTATGGTTTATGTTATCAGCTTTTTCAAAATTTGCATTCTTTTCTTCTGATAAGGAGCGTATCTTTTTCCAGATCAAAAACAGGTGTGTAATCCTGCTTATGTTGTCAATGCTCACAAAAAGGTGATGGGACATGATGAATGTCAAAAATTGCAGAATTTGTGTGCAAATTCAAAAGATAAAAATGTGATTCAGTGATTTAGTGCATACCGAAGAGATTCATTTGCGTAATGCTGAATAACTCCAATTAATGCAGAAGAACTTATTGAATATGGGTTGGTCATTCTACTTTGCAGAAGGAATGCCCATGAAAACAGATGCAAGTTAGAGCAATACCCTTGAAAGATGTCAATGGCAGCACATATCAATTTTAGACTAGTAAACTATGTGTAAGATAGGTCTTGAAAAAGTAAAACCAATTTTATAGGCAATGTTGTCCTGGCACAAGGGCGAAAATTAAAGCAAACATTCACAAATTTGTCTAGGAAAACTCAAGCAGTAGATGCAATGTTCTGTTTTCAGTACTAAAGTTGACTCTTCTTGTGCAGATGAATGTAGGCATGGGTGCTGGGTGCTGGGTGCTGTTGATCGTTATTTCATTTTGCATGTTTAGTTTGGGAAACATTCAACTAGGCCCTGAATAAAAACGAGTCAAAGATTTTGAAACTGAGTGGAAACTTAATGGAAAGAGCACTCTCAGGTCAAGATAAACTAACATTAAGGATTGCACAGAAGTGGCAACAAAAAAGGCAGGCTGTATTTTCTTGCTCAACAAACCTGCTCAAACCTCCATCCATCTGACATATTTGATATTGTGTGAGCAAGTTCTTCTTCCTGGCATTGCAAAACTCTGTAAATGTGCTTCATAGGTCCCTAAAAAAAATTTCATATGAATTTATGCAATGGATCCCAAGTAACTTAAAAAAATTGAAGATTAGAGGTTGTTCTGAGGAAGAGGGGGATACCAAAGAAGAAGTGGTAAGATCAATTGAAACTTATGTTGGATTCAAAGCAGTACAAACCCTGGATACGGCAGTCTGGAAGAGAAAAATCAAGGTCCCAGGATACTTGAAAAACAACACCAGCAACATAATTGTGCGGGAGAAACTCGTAGAGGAAGTGATGAAACATTAAGATAAAATACTATTTTCAAACATGAAGTTTTATCTGGATAAATTCTACCGTCTCATTAGTTTCTGCTCTGGTGAAAATGACAGCTTTTACAGTTGCAACAAGCAAATATTTCTCAAAATCAAAACATGCTTTCATTTTAAAACAATAAATGACAAAATTCTAAATGAATTACATTTGACCGAACAACCCAATGAACGCTCTTGGTTATACTTTTTGTCTTGGTGTAATAATACAAACCCTAATTTACACTTCAGTGTGCTACTAAATGCATACTTAAACAAATGCTTTAATGTCATCATATTCTATAATCAATGCATGCTTACATGCATACCACTATGCATAGTCTTAAATGCAAATAAACATTTGGTTTAACCAATACACCAATGCATTAGTTGGAGATCTTTCCATCTTTTACAGATACTTTCATGGGCACTGTTCTCAGGATATCAGGGATATTATTCCTATTCCTCTGAGGCGTGTCAGGACCACCAGAAGCTCAACTCATTTACACCCTTTCCAAGTTTCACTGCCTAATCCATGAACTCTATCCCACAAATCATCATTCATCCCTAGAACATGCAACTTATGCAACGTCTTGTCTTCCTCTTGCTTTCCTTAAACTTGCCACTTGCCATCTTTCAAATCTAAGATCAATAAACTTAATCTGATCTCTCTCTCCTCTTAGCCTTTTGCTTTCTTCTTTTTTCTTTTGTTGGGGCTTTCTATAGGCCACCATGGCCTTTTCCCAACATATCTCACTGAAAAAATAGTTTAATGCATACCTCAATTGATCCGCAAAAAAGAACTTAATGTATACTCCTATGCTATCTTTATGCTAAAATTAATTTCTCTCTCAATGCATATCATCACACATGCATTATTAAATACCACAAGGCATACTTTAATGCATGCAATCATGCATAACATGATGCATACATTAAATGCCCAAATTAATGCATACCTCAATGCATACCTTAGGGTTCTTTTGGTCATTCACGTTTATCCTCTCTTTCAAAATTGTGACCAATGATGGGATGTTGTAGAATTCTGCTTCTTCCAACACGCCTATTCAAACAAAGAAACAAGTTTCATTTTGAATGTGCAAACACAGCCCGATAAACCAAACGATGAAGAGTAAGGCACTTTTTAAGTTGGCATCAGTTGAAAGGAGGTTATAAGGAATCCATACCTTCTGTTGACAGATCATTGTCAATGATCACTTTTCCATGCCTGAGGTAGTTCAAAATGGGGCTGAAGTACTTTGGGTCCCGATCAATCATGAACGCTCCACCTTCATCCTAAAAAGTGAAAGATTAGAACAACTTTAGAACACAACCATAGCCCTAACCAAATAGAGGGACATTGAGACATGTGAATGATAGATACTGCTTAGGCTTGGAGCACCCTTGCTGAGTGGCACTACGCTGCACCATGGCATTGAGCAGTACTAGGAAGGTTCAGTGCCTACTGCACTTGTGCACAGATCATATGGGGAAAGGTTTGAGCCAGGCTTAACTGTAAGAAAGAGAGGGGAGCCACAAGCTCTATATAATTCCAAACATAGAAGTCATGAGAAGTGATCATATTGAAAAAGACCAGGACACTACTTGATAAGGATAGCTGCTTAGTGCCTAAAATCTTCCTTGGAATGCCAGATAGAAACAATACTAAAAGAAACGTGAAAGAGAAAGGTCACACCATTCTCTAACTATCTTCCATCCCTAAATTTACACCTGGTTCCTATTAACCGCTACTTTTGCTTCCATAAATGTGATCAATTACCATCACCAGTATTTGAATATCAGCACATTAAGTGCACGCCCCAACTATAAGCTTAACAGGCCTCTAGATCCTCCTGACAGCAGGTGAATTTGAGCAAGTTTTCTACCATGTTAAACCTGCAATCCTTAACAAATATACAAGGAACTGAGTGTTGACTGCAGCTTTTCACGCACATTATGCATTGCATCAATAAACTTTCATAATTTGACTTTATCTCATTGGACTTGCTGTCACTTCAACCAAAACTTGACACAAATCCTATATTTGTATATAACTATAATTCATGGGAATAAGGCTTAAAATTAAATTACACCAATGAAAGAAATAGCTGCATTAGAAGCTTGCCCTTGTCCCTACAAAGGAACAGAATAGATAAATAAGGATTTGCCGCCTTATTCAGTGAGAACTCCTTATGAAAAAACATTACACCCAGGCTCCCTCAACTCTTTAGTCAAAACACATTGTTTTTGACTTAACGCTATTAGAACTTGGTAAAAGATGGGATCCTATTAAGTACATATTTCCTAGTTTGATGAGCTTCCCACTTATTCACCTACAGCCTAACTCAACAGCATCTGAATAAAGAAATGTTTGTGGATGGTTGTTGATCGGAATTACCCAGCAATTAAGCGCAGCAATCACCCAGGCTTTCACTTAGAGTAAGGGAAACTGCCAGCATTCCACAGTTCCAGGTATGCTGGAATCACAAAATGGGGTCACATCAAAGAGGCAGCTAAGGTATGCTGTTCAAAAAACCGCATTAATCATGAATAATAAGAAACTTTACATCACATCAAATTTGGCAAAAGGACCAGTAAACTGCTGAATAAGTATATTATTCAGTATTTCTATCTTTTGATATCACAAATCATAAAAATCATGTGTGGTCATATTGAGGTAAGATTAGACACTGCTTGACAACCATAGATTCTTAATATCGTCAAATCTACCTAAGGAATTATGCATGGTGGCAATCACAAATTGTGGTCACTTGAGAGGGAGGACTATTACACGGATCCATGCGCATTTCTCCTCTGTGTTCAAAATACAGGTTTGGGTGCTAGCAAGAAACATTAAATAATAAAAGGTACACTATAAAGAACTAAAAATAATTAAAAAAATATCATGTTGGAATAGTGAGGAGTTTTTTTGGCAAGGTGTAATGAAAAACATGCCATTCACTAAATTTCAGAGAGAAACTCATCTGTACAAACGGAAATAACTGTAAGATATGCTTGCAGAGACTGTTGCAAGAGACTTTCATATGTGAAGCAACACATTTGTAGTACAGAATCAAAGAGAATAATGATCTCTGCTGCAAATGGTTTGCTAAGATTTTTCACTCTGAAGCAAAACTGTTTGCATTTCAAACTTGTTTACTTAAATCGATGGTTCACAAAGACGAGAGCTTAAGAGTCACATGCAAGCTTAAATAAAACCAGCAATAGACTTCTTCAGTCAACAGGCACCATGTTCCCAACTTTCATTGACTTTTGAGCCTTTTCTCACTCAATAGTACGCCCTTCCTCTTCAGCGTGATGCCATCAGGAAGCTGAGTATCATTTCGCAACACCAAAGTTTGCATGAAAGAATTTGCAGATAAACTGGAGATTGCGGAGATTTAAAACCAAAATTGTGCGCATGAAAACAAAAATGATTCGAAATACCCTAAAGAAGTATCTCTAAGTGGGTCTAAGCCAAATAAAGTATGCAAGGCTCTAAATCTAGTTGAGTAAAAACGAATAACCCATTTGAGGAAGTGAAAACATCTTCGAAATTGCTGTAAGGTTGTAGGCGAACTCATTAACGGATGAAATAAATTTTAGCTACTTCACAACAAACAATGGGTGCTGAAGCTAGCCTAAAAGAATAATAACAATGCTAGAGCGAATGGCAGCTGCAAAACATTCAATAAGGCCACAATGTCAAACACTTCTTTTCAGATACTAACCCGATCTGTCGGAAGGTCTGCTTCTTCATTGCAGAGGCGACAAAGAAAATTATTTGGTTCTTTCGTCAGCGTAGTTTTTGTCGTAAGGAATGTCTGTCCACCAACGTTAAGCTTTACCCAACTAGCTTGGTTTGATTTTGACTTAGAGCTAGAGTCATTAGAATTCTCAACTACGTTTGCAGCAGCCATCTTGAAATTATCATTAGATGACATATAAGGAGGGGTGTTAATAATATATTTACACCCGCGGAAGCCCGCGAAATGTCCCGCGATGAGGCTCTGTCCACCACAAAGAAAACATGGCTCGAAAGCGCATTTAAAGTTATTTTCGTGTGTCCTCTTCAAATTGCCTATCATGTTTAATCATATCATTGCATTAGCTTTGACATTAACTGGCTATTTATATCAAGATTTTTCATTTCTAATTTGATGCTTTAGAATCGGAGCATGAAATTCAAATAATCGTTTAAATTTGTCACCAGCCAGGGTGACATCAAAAGTCAGTGACATCTAGCTGTCTGGCCCAAGCCTTGTAATTATGGATGTTGGCTGTAGAAAGGGCGTAAAAGGTCTATGCGAAGCACAACGAATGATGCAGATAACTGGTGCTACATTTTATGTCAAAATCTGCGGGAAACAAGCCAAATAAAAGGCTGCCAGAAACAGGATGAATTGTAGTAGAGCTAAACATTCACTTCTCTATTCTTATTTAGTCCGGTTGTAAATAAGCTGTCATTTTGATCGCATTTAGTTGCTCTTTCCTTCAATGAATTCTCGTTTTAGTATATTTCCTTCAAGGGTGCGTTTTTATAAATCACTCTGTTTACGGAGATATCAACCTCGCTTGATTTTCTAATTGGAATGAGAGCAGCACAGGCCTACACACTTGAGTGGGACGAAAACCCGGAGAAAGGGGAAATGCGATTCCAAAAGATTTGGATGAAAACACTTAAGTAGGAATCGTCATGAAAATTTTCAAACTGATGCAAACTCATGCTAAGACATGAAATTCTTCTGATTCTTGAAAGGAGTTAGATGCTATTGCTGAAAGTGTTTTCCGCATCTTGTTAGCATTTTCACAGTCGAGCGTTAAAAAGGAATGACATAAAGCTGAAGACATTCTGCATGCCAATGATAACGGTAGAATCGGCACTCCAAGTGCCAATCTCAAGACCAGATCAATGGGACGGGCTAGCGACAGAAAGGGCAAATGGTTGAAATCTGGGGTACGACCCACTCCTTACTATAGAAATGAGGTGGATAAATGCAAATGCGCATCTGATGAATTGGTAACTAAAGTCGCGATTTGTGGCAGCAATGAGTATGGCAGGCCATCAAAAGGAAAAATTCCATGCAGTCAGTACTGCAGAGGGAGAAAGAGGGCAGGGGGCAAACTGCCCATTAACAGACCTCATAATTTTTGCCAATTTTCAAGTTTGAGCTCAACCTTATAACTCAAGTTCTTGGTATTTAAACACAGCTGCTGTTTTACAGACTTTCCCACGATTAGTTTTTCAATTTGAAAAACATAAGATTTAGAGAAATGCAACGATTTCAAGTTATTTTTGGCCTTTTCACTGCCAAGTGAAGCTAATTTTGGGTAAGTCGCTAAAACAAGGTGATGAAATTTATGGGAAGCAGAAGTATGTTGAAAAGATACAGTTAAGCATTGGCGAGCAAACCAAGAGGCCTGTTATCCATTTTCGCCCAAGCCTCTCTGCAACCTTATATGTGGCAGTAAGGTATTTTTGATATTACGCAATGCAACGAGTGGACGAATGGGAAGGGAGCGAAAGTTCGGAACGGCCTATCAGCTGCAGCAAAAAGAGGCACCCTCAGTAAAATCTTTTAAACTAGCCGGTTAATATGTTTGCTTCAGTTCTATTTTGTTGCTTTACCTTGCTTTGGAATTTCTATTTTTAATGAACATTTGTATCTTAATTCTTATGTATCGCCATTTTGTTGAATAAGTTTGTAAATGAACGGCCCCTTGTAAACCAGCACTACTGAATGGGTCGCCGTCCTAAAATAGTTTAACTTATCATGAAGTAGCTTATTATCAAGTAGCAACTGCTAAATCGTTTAAAATCTCATTTCCCTAATTAGGACATACTTTCATTTATTTAAGGATAAGGTGCAGATATTCTAACTGGGTCCTACCCTTAGTAATAAGTCTCGGCGGTAAATCTAAAGTGTCTGCATACATAATCACCCTGGGGCAAATACTAATGGACCGTGAAACGCAGTTGAATTGGCAGAACGTGAAGCAGAGGGAGGCTTCATGTGAGAGAACAGTTGTGAGGTGGAAATTTTCGAGCATTTATTGAATAGAGTCGGCTCTTATTCAAAATTAGAAAGATTCCTGGACTGGGTATTTGTAAAAGCGTTTGAAATCATATATGGAGCTTGAGCAAAGTGCAAATAAAGAACTTAAGTTTTATTGTGCTGGAAATCGTCTTCTCTGCAACAATGCTGAATTTTTCATGAAGATTCTGATTTACTGTTGAAAAGCATTTGATGGATTGAGAACTTTTAAGGAAAGACATTGAAAGTTAAAAGACTGACTTTCGAATAAGGACAATCACGTGTGGAGAAATTTTACCTGATAGGAAGGACATAGGTCTAGAGGGAACTATAAGACATGGTTGTACAGTACAGGTAAAGGTAGAAATATTTGGTTCTTTGAGTGAACTAATCAAGCATTGATTGATAGACTGACAAGCTCATTCGTTGATACTCTGATTGATTTGATCACTGTTTGATTGGTTGATTGATTGATAGATCGATTGATTAGTTGGTTGGTGGTTGGATTTGTTGAATATTTGACCAGTCTTGTATGGAAATGATGAGTACCTGGTCGTAAAAAAACTACATCAAATTCTAAAACGAGAACAGGAGTCGAGATCTGCGGTTGGTTGCACTTCAAACAAATCAGAGTAGATGTGCAGAAAAAAGTTATGATTCCCTCGATTATGACATGTTGGAAACAATGAAAAAGGCAAATACACGCTTAAATGTGTGGAAGAAAGGAAAACACGAGAGAGAGTTTCCTTCATATGAAAATTTTCAAGGCAAATAAAAGCAGGCAAACATGTTTGCAAAACTGAATGTTGAAAGACTCAAAGCAAATGAAAAAAGACCAATTGTATTGAACATTTCTGTAATCTTTCCTTGGAATTTCATAAAACCCAAGAAAATTTTTTTCTGCATTATTAACATTCTCGCTACTTCTATTCGACAGAAGTTTGAAGAAAGAGCCTAAGAGAAAGTGCAAGCCACAGAATAGTCGATGCGCAGAAACACGGGGGTTATGAAGTGGTCGAAGACTTTTAGTTGAACGGGCAAAATGAAAACAACCTCTGATGCAGAACAGTGACTGAGGAATGAGAACAGTTCGCGACCAACTTTCTGTGTCAACAACTCAATAGAATTAGCCTGAAAACTATAGCAGTGAAAGCGAGGCAATATCAAAATGAGTCCTTTTGAAAGAAATGCCGTGTGGAATGATGATACTACGGGAAAATCTTGGTTGTAAGAAGATTTTCGTAATCTTATCGAGCATGAGGATAATCTAGCAAGTGCTCCTCCTCAAGGAAGAAAGGTAACTTTGAGATCACTATCAAAAAAATGATGGAAAGTGGATTAAACGGAATCCTCCTGTCATTTGTTAGAGAATTCAAAAATGAAGATGTTAATGCCAATTAGTAGAACTGAGAATTGGAGTGCTGTGCAAACAATCTAGGATTAAGCATACAGGATTCACTCTCTATGTTCAATACTTCGTGGCTCTTTCAGGCTGAACTCGTTGTAGGTAATTCTGCCTCATTTCCGACAATAATCTACAAAGAGATGAATGGGCTAGCAAAACTCCCAAGCGCCTCCGCATTTCAAGCAGGAGGCTGGAACTGTTTTCGTTGCTCCAATGGAAAAATGGGTAGCTAGCTAAAACACTTTCGTTACGAAAAGGGCTTGAAGAAAATTTGCATGACAAAGCGGGCTGGCAATGTATAGTAAAGACCGGACGAAAACATTAAGGCATTGGTTGTAGACACAGCGCATTCTGGACTAATTGAAATGAATTCGATCGCTGCTTCTTCAGTCCTCCGCACCACTCTTGCGAGCAGCTGAGTATAAAATCTTAAATAAGGGGAGCTCAGTAATAAGGCACTTACTGAAGAATTTGTTTGAGGCCCACCTCAAGCTGGAATTCCATTCAGAGTAGAGAAGATCGCTAGCTAGCTCTGTCTAGTTGCAAGCGTAGGAATCACGAGGTAAGGCCATATCGAGAGGAAGGACAATGACACTAAACGATGAATATAGTATATCTGTGTCATGAAACCACCTTATGATAAATGAATCATGGGAATCTTGACATAATGTCCAATCGAGAGGAAAGAGCAGGGCACTGCTTGACATGTAAAGCTTCTCTAGATTTTGAAATCTACCTTCGGATGCTTGATAGAACAGCACAAAATTGGGCTAGATACTAACGCTAAAGATTTCTATCTGATCAATGAATGTCGTTCTTTGATGCAATTAGCAATAAGTTTTTAATCAGAAGTAATATTTGAAGAGCATGATAAAATGCGATGCTAATTCTAGATCTTGTTGATACTAAGTGAGTCAAAATAAAGACAGATCAATTAATAGAATGAGAACTGCAAACATTTTGAAATGAAGCAAGCGTCCACGGACTCATGCTGGAGGCAAAGCATGACCAAATGCTCACAGGATCATGTTAAGAACGGTCGGATCCGCAGTCAAGTAACAGATATATTCAAAAGTCATTACTGCATGCGGCCTACCACCACACGTGAGCAATTAGATGAGGGTGGCTGACACATGAAACACCAAACTGCTTAAACGCCGATAGAATTATTGTTTCAATGCTATTGTTTAACACATTGAGTGGACAAAGAATGACTAGTTACCAGTCTCAACAACGACGAATGCACTCGAGAATTTTGCCCATTTCAGCGTCGATCACCTGTCCTTCTAAATACATTTTATTGATGTTTCTCCTTAGCAGGTGGCAAGGATTCCGAGTTTTTACGCCTGCTTCACTCACAACACACAACTATTCAGCATAACTACATTCAGTTTTCCTGGAGTAACTGATCCACTGCTAATTCCATTTCAAGCATCAAGCGAATATACAATGCAAAGCCAACGCCCGATAAAAAGCGAAAGAGTCTAAAGAATTGCTTATGAGTCCAGCACGGGCTGGATCAACGATTATTCAAAGAGAAGGAGGGAGAGATCGGTCATTTCTGCGATGGAAACAGCAACCAACCAAGCCGATGCTTGATGAGCAATGCAAAAGCTTTTGACCAAGCTTCGTATTTACATCAAATTGAGTTTGAAACAAGGCAAGTTCCTTACAGCAGACGAACGCTTCTAGCCTAAATTAGGATTGGATTCAGACAGTAACTGTGCTTCCTTGTGATTAATAAACAGAACGCCTAGAAAACCACTTAATCATGTCGTCTAAATAGTGGAAATCTTAGTACAATGTCGTCGACATAGCATCGTGCCCATAGCAAAGTATACTGCAGAGCCGAGACTTGAATCCAATAAGTGAACTCGTAACCACATATAAACAGAGCTGACTAGTTTATTCCTTGAGTAGCAATGAAAAACCCTCACGTTCACATGCACTAACAGAGACAAATTCATCCAACTATCGTGCTTTTCTTCAAAATTTCAATCAGAATTTTAGAAATTCCTGAAGAGATAGTTTTATCACCATGGATGCAAGCGCAAGTGGAACATGCAAACAAAAACAGGCTAAAGGCGAAGCTGTCAAAAAAGGAAGCCAAGTGCAATCTGGGAAATCCCTTCAATATAATGATATCGACAAGCGGACGCCGCTGTCGGATGAAAAAGAGCGACCAAGAGGAAAACCGTCGAAGTTTCCGTCACTTTCGAAACTAGGAAGGTCGCATACGTTCTCCTTTGGGCGCAAGAAAGACAAAGATAACGAAAGGAGAGTGGCAGGAAAAACAGGTAAGGTTGGTGAAAAAAATATGGACAAACGAACAGAAGATAGTAGATACAAAGATTGTACAAGGAGGAAGTCCAAAGAAAGTTATACGAGTGATGAAAAAGTAAAGAATAATCAAGAACAGGTAATGAACGCACACGGCAAATCTGTGCCGACTGCAGAAAGGTTTAAAGCACAAAACGACTACACGAGAGCACGAAGCGATCACACAAAAACACGAAGCGACCACACAAAAACACGAAGCGATGTACGACATTATGAACTAGCGCGCAGTCGAAGTTATGATAGTAGGGTCGTAAGCGGAGGGAAGGAAAACAGGACCCGAGAGCATTCGTCGTCTTCAGGTAAGCATGTAGCAGGAAAGGACGTTAGAGAAGCGAGAAGAAGAGACTGCAAAAGAAAAGAGCTGCCTGTCATCGATCATGGGTATGGCCACAATAACATTGCAATATGGTTGCAAAATCCTCCAAAAATACTTATTCAAGACTTTTCATCTGATTACGTCGATGAGATGTCGTTTGACGAAGAATATTTTGATTTGGTGCAATGGGCATTTCGTATTTTAGAGCAGCACTTTAACTATAGAATGTATTCAAGATGCGTCGACTTTCATCATCTAACAGATGATGAACCAACGCTGTTGGGTGCCGGTCAAAAAGAGCCGCTGAAAGTCATAACAACGGAAACTGCTCGCGTTGGAAGCACACTCGACTACATCCTGCATCCAATCTCGACAGGTGCAGCGAACATGATTCAAACTGGAGCGAAGTTTGCTGATTTTACATCACGTGTCTTTCGTGGCATCAATTTCGACTCGATAATCCGAAAGCGAAATGACCACGAAGCACCGAGTAAAAAATGATGCCAATGCGACTTACCCAGTAAAATGATTTAAAAGACTTTAAAAATTTTATCATTGTACTTTTTCATCGCATCCATTTCATACTGTAAATCCGTTCGCTTACCATGGTGGAGAAGCTAAAGTTGCTTGGCGATAAGACGTACGTACATATTACAAGACCTGCTTTTGAAATTGTCGCTTATATGTCTAGAAATGCAATAATCGCATAAAAAATTTGCTTCTGTCATTTCCAATACTTCTTTTGAAAAGCTAGTGAATAAAACTTCTTCATTTGACGCAAGTTAGAGAATATCAATTCACAAACGATGACTAAAAGAGCTTCCAGAAGCTTAAGAACAACCATTATACTGGGTAAAGTAGGCTACAAGAAAATGTCAGCTTCATGATAAGACATTAAAATCCACAAGATGAAAGAAGTTTGTGCAACTAGAACGAGTATGCAAAGCAGAGGAAAATGGGGGGGGGGGGTTATCCTTTTAAGGTAATACGACTTAGGTTTTTACTACAAAATTGGTTGGATTTAACGGCATTGCTCGTCACTTAGTCCCAAGTGCGCTGGAACTTTCTGGCTGGCACCCAGCCTCCGAAAGCATACAAGCTTCAAATGGCATGTTACCCTTTTGCCACGGCCATTGGTGATTTCGATATTAATAGAAGACAGCCATTCATTGCAGACAAGCTTTGTATGCGTGATGGCAAAGATTTAAGCAATCGTTTAGGCTCATGAATCAGAGTATTTGGGTCACTGCACGATCACACCAGCTGTGTTTGCGCCTTTGCAAGTTAAAAACCGCGTTCGACCACGGATGACAGACAATTATAATCAGATTAACGTGTTTATCGAGAGTTATTGCGACTCCATGTGTTAATAACTTGTTTTTTAGTCAATATGTTAATTATGAGGTCATATGCTTAGTATTCATCTCGCTAAATCCACATCGTTCGCTATCGATGAACACATTACTGCTTCGTCCTCCACGAAATTTTATGTTGAAGGATAGCTCAGTGGTAAGGAACTTGCGCAGAAACCGAATGGTTACTGGCTCAAGCCTCGCTACTAAAAACGCCTACTCTTTATCGTTCCCGGTATAGGAATCACGAGGTACTGTCATATTGATAGGAAGGTCCAGAGAACACTGTTCCTCCAATATTCACAGTTCTGATTTTCTATTCACACATTTCAGTGCAACTCTAGTTTTAGCGCGAAATGTAGAATTGAGTTTCTTGTTCAGTTCCACCCATCACAAGATCCAACGCTTTTCGTATCCAAATCCTTTTTTCCACTTTTTAAGCATCGTGCACATTTTTCTCATTTTTCTCACAATTCGCTACGGGCTGGCGCCTTTTCGCATCACTGTCATGCAAGCGCTGACTCACATGCTCCCTTATCCTGAACAAACACTATTGCAAGGCCCAGATCACCCATGTTCGTCATGACGCAATCCACTCATCTCATTCTCGGTGCAAAATTATCTCGACTGATTCATCTTAGCCTCTGTCAGTGCGAAGAGTTAAGCACCCGAAGAATGCTGAAACTAGCGCGGATGACTTATTAGGAGAAGCCGAGGCAAGCTTCAGTTTACCACCAGTAATGAGAACAAAGAAACTAACAGACGTTCCTCATTCTTTATTTTATAAAATGTTTGATACAACTACCTGTAACTAAGAGAATAAATAAAAAATATTTAGATTGAAAATGATACATTCAGGATAGGTGCGACATTCAATAGTGATTCTTAGCTCAATGTTCTGAAGTTAAGAGAAGTCATGTGATACCTTCAGCCACTGCCATTCATTGATGTTATCTGCAGCCTCGGTATCTCTTTCACTCTTCACTTTCGTTAACCTCTCGTTCAGTTCATTCTCGTTTAATTCAATGGCGAGGAGTGACCTGAAAATGATAGCTCAAAATATCACATACTGCTTAACAGATGAAAGCAAAATGACAAAAATTGGGGATCGTTCAATTAGGTTAACATTGTATCTTGTCTTGCGAGAGATTTCTTAAGATTTCATGAACTTGCAAATAATTATCTATTACTTTGTGGACTTGTCTGAGATAGTAACTGAAAACCTCAAAACGAAACTTAGAACAACAAAAAAGTTAGAAATTAATGTCTAAAAAGTATTAGCATAGAGCAGGCAAAGGAATCCTGGTTTTGTTTAGAAAAGTGACTCTGTTGTCACTTTTTCGTTTTCCTCCTCACTGGAGTTGTCCAAGATCTTGGTTATCAGTCAACAGACTTAGTACCGTTACAGCCAAAAGTGCCTTAGTATCGATAAAATATTCATCATCGTTTAACTATGGTTTGGTTACTTCAATCTCAATTCCTTTGTTAAATGCAAGAAGCCATTATAGAATTAATGGAATATTGCATGGCGAATCTTATTACGCTTAACTTACTTTTTCTGTGAATTGCTTCGGACTTCAAGCCTCTTTCTTAGGTTTTTTGGAGATGAAAGAGGAGACACACGTGGTGATCCACTTTGGCTCGGAGGCCCAGAGGGACACGGGCTTATTGCAGGAGAGACGATTGGTGTGCCTGAACGGGACAGTTTCAAGATGGCCAACCCCTTCAGTTTCATACGACTGTTGATAGCACTGGGCGATGATGGTGATCCAGGACTGGTTGGGTCATCAGCAATGTTCAGCTCATTCAGAGAATGGCTTTTCTGTACGGACAAAGTCGGAAAAGGGAAAAAGCTTGTACTGTTTACAGTTTGACTCAAAAATGCCTCATCTTTCTCATTTGACTGAAAATCACTGCTGCTTCGGCATAACTTTGAATGGTGCTTGTTTGAAAACATTTCGCTTAATGCCGACCGATTTACCAATCCACGTGCTGCATTTAAAATCCTACAAAAAAGTGAACTCATCATCATCATCATCATCATCATCAGCAGCATCAATCAGCATAATCAATCAGCATAATCAATCACCATCATCAATATCATAATAATCATCATCATCAGCATCATCGTCATCATCATCACCATGATTACTATCGATATAGTTCAAAATCAAAGCGATTCAAAATCACCAGAATCATCAAAGTCCTTCACTCACCTATTATTTGACTTCCTTGACATTGATGTCCTGTCACATTTTGCTTTATACAACAGCTCTTTATACTCTGGAGATTTCAAGAATCTTGGGTAACTATCCGTATTCATCAATTTGAAGATTTGTTCCTGTTCGATAAAGTAATATCAAATCTTGAAACTGCCCAAATGTTGTGAGGTATGATTTCCGTTCTATAATGTGGATTCTGTGTACGAGTACGTCTTTCAAAAAGTATTTCCTTTTCAAGATATCTATCTGGCTATAAAGAATTGGATTTTATTGGGAAAAAAATTAAAAATAAGAATTATTGTTTGATTTAATTTTGGTGCATTTAGACCTGCAGAGTTTGATGACAATAATGTCACATTTGAAAAATTTTGAGAAGCACCTGCTTCTGCTGTTAATCTTAAACGGACATTGAAAAAGTTTGTCTTGTTGAAATCACTAATACACACGCTACGCAAAGCCATACCGAGATGACTAGAATAAACATTAGAAGATTATGCTAAGCAGCAATCCACAATTGTGTACACAAAGTTAGGTTTGTGTTTTTGATTGCAACCTTAGTATAAATGAAAATTACAAATTGAATAAGGTAAAAATATCATGCAACAGAAGAACCGCTTGTCGCTCTGGATGATTTTCCAATTGCAACTATAAAAACGGGCTTCAAAAGGAATTGAAGTATCAATCAAAACTTGAAAAATAGAGCTTTTGCGTGTTTAATACTTCCCTACAAGGTTCGCGATTGGGATTGTCTTGCTAGTTCACTCGGAATCAATCATCAAACACCTATTGAAATCGCTCGTAGTTAATAGCTGACAGCTCAAAACTTGACGTCATTGAGTCTCACGATAAACTCAGAATAGGAAAAAATCCATGCATCATTTTAAGTACCACAATAATGGTTTTCAGCTTCAGTTAGAAATCATTTTACTCAGCTCTCTTGCTATACCGTAACATTGGCATAGTTGGCTATCTGCTGTGCTATAATACGAGAAATATGGATCGATCCCCCGTAGAGAATGATTCCAGCCTGTTCTCCAAAATTCTTACCCACACAAGGGCAACTCAGCTTCCTATCCTTATGAGGTCGATACACAAGTTCCAACTAATTCTGGGACTAACGTGAATCCTAAGCGACGTATGTGGCACAACCCTCTAGTGAACCACAAGAGCAGAAAGACCATCAGCTGTAAAAAGCTTACTTTTCATTGTGGATTACCATGATGAACTGAAGAGTACAATATGCTTTCCAGGTAATTGTTCTTTCGCTTGACTTCGTGAATATTTAGATTTGACAAAACCAATACTTCAGTAAAGCAGAAGAGCAACAGCCAAAAATCAGCATCTTAAAAAGCCTGACTTGAGCTTTGGTCCATGTTATCAACTAACCGTCTTAAGAAAGTCTACGCTTTTACCAGAGCCCTTATAGAATTTTTCCAGCCATGAGGGCTAATTCATTATGACCTAACCTTTGTAGACTTTGTTGTTGTCAGAAAACGACTTGCAATAGGCAGATCAATCAAACCAACAAGGACCCGATTAACTTTACTTCAAAAGTTCAGCCACTTTCTCAGGTAAAGTACTCGTCAGGATATTATTACAGGTAATTTCAAATTCTTCATATAAGTGTCTGAAAAGTGTCAGACGAAAGTCTCATGCAGTTTTTTTTTCTGAAATAATTGTTAATTCTACAAAAAATCTCTTTTTGCACAACAATCAATCTAGTTTGAATAGTCACCGGTCGAATGTTCAAATCCACCAAATCATAAAACTTAATTTAGTTTCAAGGTGAGTTTGAGACTAAATCTGACTTCTTAGGCATTGTGCAATATGAGATAGGCCGAACATAAATTATTCATAAAACGTATAATGCATCACTAGACTAAGCAAAATGTCGCAACGTCCAACAACCTTATGTTTTATATCAATACAAGCAGCTATAGCAGGCTCCTCCATACAATTGTAGAGGCATAATTGCCAAAATAAAAATTCCTTATGAATCATGTTAGAAAAACTTAGTTAATGAGAGGCCAGCCAAGATTGAGCTTCAAAGACGCACTGATAAAAAGCTTGCATTGCATGCACATCCGACAGACACTTGGAGAATCTGGTGCAAGGTAGAACAAAATATTGTCCGAACAATTGCTGATAAGATGCAGGCAATGTGGCTTAAAGATGAGCGGAGGGGGAAAGCTCTGGGGGAGAGCAGCCAGCATCAGCAGCATTAATTTGCCTCTCGTGTCTTCTGTGTGCTCGACCATCTCCAAGAAAAATGGATCTTCAGGTCCAGATAAGACTGAGGAATCAGCGAGATCTCAAACTGCCATTTTGAATACTGTGAAGCCCCTCTAACACCGTCAATACTTAACAATCCTTCCTTTCAGGTGCTCCGTTAGGCTGGGAAAATATTTTGGGCTTCTGCTATTCACAGTTAATAGTCTAAATGCAATGGATTTCAGCAGACCAGCAGGGTTAGGAAAAAGGAAAGTGACATGAAAAAAAATGGGGTATGTTACGAAGCCTTACTTGCGCTGGCTCAAAGGCGTACACCGAAGGATGTTTGATGTCATCTCTAATCTTGGAGATTGCTTTATTGTCAACGTTGATCTCAAAGCGGGCACCAGGAGCCATAAAATCTCTGAAGGGAAAGCATTAATCACTGTTGCAATGAAAACGTGTAGAAAAAAAGGAGAATTCAGTGAGCTGTTTTTGATCTACGCATAGCTTATTGCCATTAGGAATGATCTCATCAAATAACTGCCATTAATGCAACAAAAATGTTTCAATTCATCCATTATCATTCTCGTAATATATGAATAAAGATTTATATTAACTCATGATGTGATGGATGTCAGAGGAAAAGCTTTGGCACTCATGACTCATTTATAGATTAACTCAAACGATAAAAGCAGCATGATTTTCAAAGCAGATGAGGCAAGCACATCATACCTGTATATTCTGATAGCGTTAGACTGAATCTTCGATTTTGAGCAGTATTTCAATTCCTCACACGCAAGCCAGAAACTTTTAACGAAATCAAATTGAGTATATAGAAAGAGAAGAAGACGAATGAACTGCCAGATCTTAACTATATTGTGGAACAGATAGTCTTCACTGCTCAATTATAACCACTGATACCTTGCATAGCTAAAGGTAAAATGAAGACTTCGAGATGGCCAAACCAGAATATGCCTGAAAGTTTGCAATCCCTGATCAAAAATGGTCTAGCAGCATCAAATATGAAATCAATAGACTCAACACTAGAAAGATGCGAAAGCATAATCGGTATTTGAGATTTTAGCAGCATCGTCGATAATTATTGGAGAAGAAACATAATGAAACTGCAAATCCTTGATTTGAAGCAAACATTTTCTGATACTGTAAAGATTGACAGACAAAAAGATTTTGATACTCGCTCGCTTAAAGGCATTTTCCCAGCTTCATCTCGCAAATAAATTTTCCAAAAAGACAAATGAGGAAACGATGATGAATTGATAACAAGGCTTAGGTGCATTTGGATTCTTGATACGGAGAAATTGAGAAGAGCAAATGAAAATCGATGAAAGGAAGTAAAAGATAATGACAATGATATCAATGATCATGAAATCAAAGTAAAACATCATACAAGCACTTACTTGAGATTTTCCTCACTGAATTCTATTTTAAGAAAACCGGCAAAGAATTCGATGCCTTTTTTGTCTGATAACAAATCAGTTAAGGATACGGACCATCTCTCCAGTCGAAGGACTGTAAGTAAGGTTATCCTGTTCAAAAACAAAAACAGTCATAACTATCAATATTTCTGTTACTATCATTTGATCACCATGTCATTACATAAAGCTAGCTGAAAGATCTCTCTCTTGAATGGACCTATCTGGAGCTAATATTTCCAAAACAATCTGATGCCAATAATAAATAGGTCCTCTTGTGAAAAATATACTTGCTTTGCAACTCCCACGGAATCATTGTCTCCGTACCTATTCATAAACAATACACCAGCGAGAAGTCTTTGAAGAATACCTCGGAGAAGTAAATGTAATTCTTACCTCGGTTCGAAGTCCTTGTACCATTGACTTGAGGCTGCAACCTCTTTATTGGTACCTAGCAACACATCGGTCTTTGAATATTGTTCGCAATAAGATGAAAGGCTAAGAGAGTGAAGAGAAAACAGTTGCATTTCATCCATCGTTTATTCATTGTGAGGTTTGGCGAGGCTATGATTTATTTAAAACTCAAAGCCATCATCAAAGACAACGCCGTCACCGTGTTTCGTGCAGCACGAACCGACAATCAAGGAGACACAGTGACTTCTCATCATGTTCCATTACCTCTTGCTCGCGTCTGTTTATATCTGGTGGATGAAATTAATGACGAAAATGCTTGCTTAGTTTTGAAAGTTGGTAATCAATACGAGTGAGGAGCACTTTGTTACCAAGGTACCATCCTGAGCCTCACAATTGAATGGTAGGGTGGCCACTTCCTTCCTTGCTGTACTGTGCCCCGAGCTCTACGTCAGGTAACCATGTACAGCTGGTTGGACAGACGAGGGATAAACAGAAACGAGAAGGATCCTTAGAGAGAAATTGGGATCGTCTGTAGAGCAAATACACGCTTTGACCTTTATATTATTTACTTCTGCATATAGCATTATAGGTAGGGAACATGATCGAAGTCAGATAAAAAATCTTCCGCTGCACACGAAGTGAGATTTCACCCCAATTTTTGGTGAACCGTGCATAAGAATTCGAAACATTTCCTGTTGCATAAAGCGGCTTGTAAAAAGATAATTTTAATTGCAGCATTGGTGCCCTGTGTGCATCCGATGCAAAAAAAATTATTCAATCATGTTTGATTAAAACCTATCCATGAATAATTCAACGTTTCTTCGCATGAAGAAACTCTGCTTAATTTGAATCTGTTTGATTTGAATGCTTAAAGGTGTAGATATTTGTTGAGAATCGGACGTCTATCAATTTCAGAACAAACAAAGCTGCTCGGTCGTAGATCTTTCAAAAGAATTGCTAGATTATTGACAGAACGGGTCGATGAATACCAAAGAAGCATTTGTGTCAAATAAACACGTAACCTGCTTGGAACGATAAATACTACAAGTATCGAGTGGTTTCATAGCATTTTCATATCAGTTTTACAGCAGCAAACTTATTTTGTTGACTGAAGGAGTCCTACGCAGGAACCGAGAGGGATCTCTTTGCAAGGTATGTCTTGAATAGATTTGCTATCATTCTTCATCAGCGTTTGACTCGTTCAACTTTCTCTTTAGACATGGATGCTTTAAATTATTATCAATAAAACCACACAGAATATTTTTAGGACGAAATAGGACAAACTTCCAGTACAATGTGAGCAATTGCGCATCATTTTTACGGTGAAGGGCATTTTCAAAAAATATACAGCATGAAAAACTGTTCGTCTCCTAAAGTCAATTTTATTCATAAACTCTTCTCATTCCTCTGGCTTAATAAATGTTGCTGGGGTCACCGGTACAGATCAGTCCCTTCCACTTTTTCGGTCTTCTGTGTCCTCCTCCCTCACTCCTACTGCCTCAATACCCTATCCAACGCAGTCCCTTCGCCTTCCATTTAATCCCCCTCTTCCTCTGGCTAGTAATATTTCTCCTAACCCTCTGATCCACAGAATCTCTCTTTCCGTAACACATGCCCCATCCATCGCATCCTAGTTTCTCGCAGCTTCCTTTCTATCTCTCCGACACCGGTAATCTCTCTGATAGTTCATCTCTTATCTTGTTCAGCCTTTTTTCCCAGTGAAAAGCGTAACATTTGAACCATCTCCATTTTTCTTTACTGATCTCTTTTCACCGCCACTGTTTCCATGCCGTATTGCGCACACCATAACCTTACATTGTCTACTCTTCAGTTTGGTTGCCACTTCTATGTGACACACCATGCCCTTGATCCATCGTCATACACTCCATCCCGCCTAGATCCTCTTAGGTACCACCTTATCCCCTTATCCGACCAATCCATCCTTCTTTACTGTGGATCCTAGGTACGGGAACTCTTCTACCTGTTTTAGCTTCTTACCCTGCATTCTCACTTCCTGATCTGGCTCATGCTTCCCCATGCATCTATTTTATCACTTGACTCTCCACTTAGGACCAAATATAATCCGCTAACTCTCTGTGCCTCCTGAGACAATCAATGAAAACTGCACAGAGAAAGGGGCTGAGTGCTGACCCCTCAATTTAATTATACCCATTACAGAAACAGGCTTAAAATCATTATCAATACTTTTCAATGCCTCTAGATACTTCTTCGTGATTAAGTAAGCATTTACGGCGGGAGAGCTGCAGATAGAATAACATGAGTGCAAGATGATGTGCTTATATCTTGATCACATCTATAAAGACTTGTAAATTTGACACCATTTTAAACACAGAAAGCACGTGAAGTATTGAGTCTGTTTGCATCAGAAAAGTGAGATTTATGCAAAGTGATATTTTGTGACATCAGCAACTGAATGATTAGGAACTATGTCTAGATATTGCTAAACATTTTATCTTCCTCATTTCGATTTAATGGTATGATAATGACGCATTTTCTTCTTTCTCCAAATATTAGGCGAATGGCTACCTAGCTCGAATCACGGTCACGATGATAAACCAGACTCAAGCAGGCTGCAAGCGAGGCAGTAGCGGTTTTCTCACCTTTAGAGACGAATGCTTTGAGCTACAAATTGTATACTTTGTTTCTGGGTGGCATCGTTTAAGCCTAACTGGTATCATTGCTACCGATTTTATTCTCGTACTGCCAACCATTGCTTTAAACTTCTTCATCATTCACGTGATCAGGAAGCATCCATCACTTCAAACAACATCCAACTTGCTTTTAAGTGGACTTGCCATCAGTGATCTACTAATCGGCTTGACTCTTGAGCCATGCAAGGCCCTTTCTATGATTTTCGTCCTCAATTGCACATCCGTTTGCGGTTTATTTGCGATTGCCTTTCAACTTGGTTACTATCTTGCGACTGTTTCATTCTTGATACTAACACTAGTATCGATTGATCGCTATATGGCACTGACATATCCATTTAACTACCAGCGCTTTACGACAACAAACGCATTCGTCTGTCGCACAATGATCGCCACATGGGTTGTCCCAGTCGTTATCATCATTTTTTCCATCGCAGCTGGGAAAGCCCGGGTACTTTCATTCATGTTTGCGATTCTTGCTCCGTTGTCGATAGCGATAAGCATCACGGCGCAAATCTGCACGGTCAAAGCTGTGAGAAATGTGAGAGTACGCGACGCAACATTGTCCGTTAGCGAAAGAAGTGACAACAATGTGAGAAAACGCCGCAGAAAATATATCAGCGAGAAGGCAACAAAAGTTGCAGGATTGGTTTTAATTGCGATGATTGCGTGTTATGCACCACATTCAATACTTACTGCTATCCGAATGTTCCAAGAAGATAAATTCGCTTTCCAAGGAATCATTGATTGGACAAGAACATTAGTTCTCTTCAATTCCACTCTAAACCCGATAATTTATTGTTGGATATTGAAAGGAATAA
The DNA here is from genome assembly GCA_964026355.1 of Pseudorhiza aurosa. Lineage (NCBI taxonomy): Eukaryota > Metazoa > Cnidaria > Scyphozoa > Rhizostomeae > Lychnorhizidae > Pseudorhiza > Pseudorhiza aurosa. Next base: position 5,612,652 of record OZ032119.1, read on the forward strand.
GAGTGAGGATAATAGAAACAATATTCAAATCAAGCATCAGGAACCACGGTATCGAGAGTAATGTAACAAGATTCACACAGGTTGTGAGACTGCGTTCTCTTGCAAAGGAAACTGGTGTCAGCTCGTAAGGATATTCGTCTGGATTTTGAAAGCTACTGAAGAACACAAAGCATACGCCTCCAGCAATCATAGTCCGCTATTGTGTATCAATCATCTATCATCGATCACTTTTGATCAGCCTCATACCTTTTGACTAATCATAAAGTATAATCAATCGTGGATCACAAAACGTTTGATATCAACGATGGATCATTTACTCTCCATCTTCAGGAGTCAGTAATCAATCATTGTTAACAACTGGTGTTTGAAAATTAAAAGCCCACCAATAATAATAGGCTATTCAAGGTCGATGACGCTTTCTTCATATTCGACGATCAACTGTCAATCATCAATCACAAAGCACTGGCTATTCATCATCGCATCAGATCATCACAATATATCAAATGCAGATAATTACTGCGAAAAAACCTGTTGTCATATAGGGGGGCATTAAAACACTATTGGTGAAGAAGGCAACCTGAAACCACCCCATTTAATTCACCTCCCTAGAAAGAACAGAAAGCGCTGTCTCCTGTTTCCGCTATGCTTGAAATCGATTATGCCATGCAAAGAGGGACCAGGTGGAGAAAAAGGCGAGCTCTTCGATTACTGCTTATAGGAGCACGTGGCTACAGTAGGAGAATTAGCGGCATTGGAAAGAGAACGGGAAACGGGAGAATTTACGTTCGAGGCTGATAAAAATGCTTGTAGGAGGATTTTCAATCTGAATTGCAACAATGGATAAAGTTGCTTGGCTTTTTAGATACATGCTGACAGAGCTATGTTTAAATAGTCCTTTGAACGACGGCAGATAAATGGGATATAAAACTGAGCCGTACTGATGTTTCGCTGATACCTCAACAAAGAAGTTATCGCGTAACGTTGGATCCAGCATGTAATGAGTTGTCTGCGGAGGTGCATGCCCAACAGGAAATGGATGAAAGGAAACACCTAACTTTTCACAGGCAACTTTAATAAGCAGGGCCGCCGAGAGCTAGGACAGGTCCTGCGGCAGCTAATAGAAACGGGCCCCCTTCTAAACTTCACTTTGATACCATTACAACATGTAACAGAACAGCCCATCTTCAGTTGCTTACGGGCCCCGTTTTCGTAGATATATGTATACGAGAAAAGCATTGAGGCGGGTAAGAAAGACTTGTGACTGTTTGAATACAAAGGAAAATCTTCTGAGAGCAGTTCTATCCAATCAATCGCTTGAATCACAGCAGATCCAACTAATCGATTGAACTGGAACATTTCCAACCACTGCAAATCAAATCAATCGGTGAAACCACGACAGATCAAATCAATTAATTCAATTAAAATAGATTAATTCGCATCATGTCAAAACAAATTATAATATCAAATCAATCGATTGATATGCCGCACAACAGATCAAATCACAATAAATGAGATCACAGCCAATTGTCAAGCAGATAAAACCAAGCGATCAGATCACAGCAGATCAAATCGCATGAGATCAAATCAAATTATCGCATCACGAGAGATCAAATCAATCGATTGGTAAAACAACATATCAAATCACAACATATCAAATTACAACAAATCAATCAATCGATCAAACCCCAACCAATAGTAAAACAGATAAATCAAGCGATCAGATCACAGCAGATCAAATCACAGTAGATCAAATCACAGCATATCAAATCAAACGATAAAACCCCTGCTATTAGTCCAACAGATAAAACCAAGTGATCAAGTCACAGCAGATCAAAACAAAACAGATCAAATCAGTAGAGTAAACCCATCAATAAAATCAACCTTTTTATTCATGCTACTCGATTGAGGTTGCAATTGGAAAAGCCAGCAATATTGGTCTTTTTTGCAATCAGCGTGAGGGAAATCCCAGCTAATTAAGTCAGAGAATGTTTTAGGAATTCAACAGGTATCATGAAGAAATTATTTCACCAAGGTATCTGATCAATTCGATTTACTGAGAAAGAAATTCGCAATGATTTAGACAGTCAAATGATTCCTCTCCACGTGAGCAGACTGGAGAGGAGTAGTAGATGCGCATGCGCTGGAAAGAACGATGTACAATAAACAGAATACAAGTACAAGAGGACTGCGTAATACGATCCTACCGCAAAGCATGGGCTGATACGAGGTAAATATGCAACACTTCCTACATCCAAATTTGAAAGAATTCCTGCCAAAACGCGTAGGCTTTCGGTGTCATGCGGATGAAGTCAAACGAGCCTTGAAACATCGAGACGAAACCGCAATGCACGATCAGAAACACTATGGATAGTATTGAAAAGATGGATCGGTGCCGTGAGTCAGCCAGGATGAAAGAACAACGGGTCAGCTGTGCTTGAAACAAGAACGCTTAAATCTCAAAAGGCAATTCCGTAGCACAGAAAGCAGATTCGTATCAACAAAGTTGCTCTAACAGCGAAGTCACAGCTACCGTAAGAATGGATTTGACTACAAGAAGTAACTTTTCGGTGACGGAGATGACCCTTTGAGGAAGGCAGTGATTAACGAAATTGATTTCAATTGAGATTAAACAAATAAAATGGGATACCTTCGACATAAATCGCTCAAATCGATCTCAGTCTGTTTAGAATTGGATGAAGAGACTTGAGAAAAGAGAGGCCCCGGCAGAGCAAAGAATTTGGAATGCGACATATTTACGTATTGATATCTAGGTTATTGGAAAGCGAAGTACAATAGATTGGGCTGGAAGCAACTAAAAACCAGTAGAATCAATTGACGTTACCAAGAAGAGAGGCCAGAGAGATAAAGAAGACGAAATGACAAACAGTACAGGTTATGTCCAGGATCCAAATCTGCGATTCCAATGTTTCAACTCGCGAGCATTCTACCCAACCGGAGCGGAATTCAGAGCAAATTATATTATGATGATAACTTTTGATTTGATGCTTGCTCCGCTTGCGTTCGTGTTAAATTTCCTTGTCTTGGTCGTTCTGGCTAAGTTCCCAACTCTACGAACAGTCTCGAACTGTATTCTCATAAGTCTAGCATTCTCTGATATGATGACTGGCTTGATCATACAACCGATGAAGGCTACGGTTACTTTATTAATCCTCCGCAATGACTACAACTGCGCACTTTACCTCACTGCTTTGCAGCTTGGCTATCTAGCAGGCATGACGTCATACCTATCATTAACATTGATGGCCGTAGAGAGATACGTGGCAATATTCCATCCATTCAGATATCAGCAACTGACAACAAGCCGACGAGTGGTCTTTAAACTGCTGCTTGCCATTTGGATAGTTTCAATCTTCATTATGAGCCTTAGTTTTTTGACTCCCCAAATGAGTTTAATGCGATTATTCGTCATTGGCCTGATACCTACGTCAATCGCTTGGATATCATTTGTTTACATCAAAGTGACATTCTTAGTAAAAAGGATGAACAACAAAGTTGTGACAATAAACGATGCAAAAGACAGCAATATCGTAGAGGAAGATCAGAGTGTAACTGCTGGGTATACCTCAAGAGTGCGAGCGACCACAGACATGTCGGAGAACTGTCCGCGAGGGGCCAGTTGCCCACGCGAGATAGAAAGGAAAGTTGAGATAACGAAAACAGATTTTGCGTGTGGTACGAAATCAGGAAAGCATCAGGCAAAAAGATATCGATCTTACAAAAGTCGCTCAAACTCAAAAGCAACAAAATTGGTCGCGATAATAATGGTAACAATTTGCTTATGCTACCTTCCTTCGTGTGTCTTAACGTTCCTAAGGGACTATGTACAAATGGAGCATCCCTGGCTGAGAGGAGTGCACGATTGGGGAACAAGTTTCGTACTCCTTAATTCGACATTGAATCCAATCATTTACTTTCTCAAGTTGAGGGATATGAGGAAGAAAATGAAGAGCATGCTTCAGAGTTGGTTCGAACAGATCGGACTTTGCGAGCGAATTGTTTAATTTGATGCGAACCGTCATCCATGACTTCCGTAAAACCTTATTTTTTGCCGAGCGGTCATCCAATTTACCGTAATTCAGATGATCTGAAGTATAAGTTGAGAAATTGGAATATGAAGCTCTGATGTAAAAATCGAAAGAATGAATCGGCCGGAGTGGGCTAATTTGGGGTATAATCAAACCAGCGAAGGAACATTTCCCCTTCCATATGCATTTGGCAACGGAAGTTCGATTGGCTGCGGGGGAGTGCAACAGCCACCATCAGCTTCCTGGTGATTCATCGAACGTTTACGATTACAAGAACTGCGCAGTTCAACCTCTGATTTGGTGAGGACCAGTGTCGACCCACGAACCTTAAGGCGATTCGGCAAACACTCTACTGATTATCACTTAAAGGCCAGCGCTTTTGAATATGAAAATGGAGGAATACATGACCATATGAAATATTTTGATCGTCCACACTTTTGGGGCGCCGTTAATGATTTATTTCCAGTTGGCAAAAGGTACAGATAGCTAACTGAATCTAGTTAAAGCCAACTATTACAATTACTTACCTAATTAACTATTAACCAATGACAAAAATGTAAAGAATCTTTAAAATCAGTTAAGGGTAGATCCAAAATTTTGCTTCCCCGATTTCAAAAGGCCAAGAACTTGATGACATTGAAAGTTCCAAAGCATGCACCTGTCACATCTCTCGATTATTTTTCAAGTTCCTGGAACTTGATACGACTTTGTCTAAAGCTATGAACATTGCTCAATTTCTCTACAATCCCAAGTAGTAAGGAAGAAGCGGAACTGCCCTCAAATGGTGCACAAAGTCTATCCCTGTAGCATAATAGTTCCAGGAAGAAAGCCAATTCCCTGTTTGAACAGAATTTGAAGACAAAGAATCCTGCTGTGGGAAAGTTTACCAAAGATAAACTTCCAACATAGGCACTCGATACTGAGAATAGCAGAAATCATGTACATGCTTCCCTTCCAGTTTTTTCTGGGAAGCAGATATCTATGAGGTGGTTTCTCATTTATTGTGACACGTGCAGAATTTGAACTCACAACTCCTGTGTTATGAGTCGCACGCTGAACCACCACACTAAGACACAATGTACCAAGGACACAAGGAACCAAATAAAGTCGTTTTCGGGTGAAATGGTAAAACACCATGAATGTGTTTGTAGCAGGGTCCGATCGAAGATCTGTTGCACTTAAGTTTTCTGACTATAGTAGAATAAAGGTTGTATAGCAGTTCTATAAATTGACTATAGTATACGGTTCTACGTGTGATTACAGTAGTTGCGGTAAAGATTCACTCACTTGTTGATGGCAACAGAAGCAGGGATTCTAGAGAGTTGTAAGCTTCCTTGTAGATGACCAACCTGGAATCAAACGGCATAAAAAGTCATGTCGAAATCAGTGAGCTTTTGATGATATTTAGCTCATTAATAACTGCTTGGCCAAGAGGGCATTTTCAACCAAAGCTTACAGCTATGTTTATATCCTCTCTGTTCTCTTCAATTCAGAAAATCTAGCTAACTTCGAAAAGCACGTGAAGGAAAAATGTTTTCTATAAGACAAAAGCTGTCATTGATTCAATAAAGCAGAGCGGAATGTCACGGAGGTCACTACAAGCTCATTTTGGATTCTGGTAGAGAGATCGTTGATTCTTTTAAATGATACTTCACTTTTTCAACACATCACATAATGAGGCGGAGCAATAAAAAGATGAATCAGCTGCCAGAGTTTAAACCGGAATTTGGCAAAAAGTATCATTTTGATGTTGGAAAATTTTTAACATGATCCCATAAATAAATACGACAAGCAGTCTTCTTCTTCCTGATAGTCTTAACAGACTTGCATTTTGCATATCTTGACTTGGTGAAATCTTGTAACATTTTATTTTATTGGAGGCACGTTTTTAATAGCTACCGTTGCTTCAAGCATTTATTCGGTCTAAGTATCCCTTAAATGAAATGTAAACGAAAGTAGAATTTAGCTTTCATAGAGTGAATCATGGAAGTTGGAGTATGTTATACTTTTTCCAGATGATGCCTTTGAATCGACAATGAAACATCACTGCCTGCCTTTGTATAAATTTGATAGAAATTGCTCCAACGATTGAATGCTTAATTCGGTATGGTCGAAGAATAAAGCATCAATCTACACCACGTATGTTCATAAGAAATTTCATTTTTAGATTAGAAGCCAATCCTCAAAGCTGAAAAAAGGATTGTCAAGGTAGAGTCGTATGAAAAGGGAGATACCTCAACCAAACTCAGCCAAGCACAAAGCTGTCTTTGATTTGGGGTCTCGATCAAAGCTAACTTGCATCCAACCGATGTAAAACACGTTAGGGCAATGTTGATGATAGAAACTACGTAGAGAAATGGAGTGCCTTATTTCTGATCAGGTTTCTGCATTCTAATCAGACAGAGCCCAGGAGCATGGATTTAAATGTACAAACAAGTGAAGTTTGAATTACTGATTTGTTATTGGCTCATTGCACGTACGTATTCAAAGGCATATAGGAAACAAAGTCAAGCAATATGATTATTGAAACTGAACATTTATAGCAATGTGAAAGTTGACCTACAACGAAAGACGCTTGCGAAAACTTACGCTTAATAAGGAAAACAATATCATGAATTCGATTCGCGGAATCCACAACATTTGGATAACGATCGTTGATATAAAAACAATATTGACATTCAAAGTGTGATGAAGAAGAGGCATTTGCCTCATATCAGTACTTGATTTCAAGTTTAGCAGGAACCAGAGACATGAGGATAATAATAATAATAGTACACTCTTTGTGTAGGGTGATTCAGTCAGCTTACATTACATTAGCTGCTATCAAGAGAACCCCTGCTTTTAAAGCACATACAAGTCAACACATCTGCTATTCGATTAGTTACTATGATATTAAGATATATTACAGAAGGTGCTTCACAATCTATTCAATAAAAAGTTATTTGAGTCTTCACTTGAATGGGGGGTAAATTTAGCTTCAAGTGCGTTGGTAATGCGTTCTAGATCTTAACTCCTCGGTAAAAGAAGCCTCTTTTAACAGTGCCAGGTTTTACCCTTGGAATTTTTTACGTTGCAACCACTGGCTCTTGTAGCTTTGGAGTGGTCAACCCTCTCCAGATAGTCATGAAAAAATTAAGAAGCAGTTTTTTGAAACACATGAACACAAAGTCTGGTTTCTAGTTTTCCTCATCAGTAGAGCTTAATGACTTGATAAGGGTCCAACTAAAGGTGGGATACAAATGCATGCGTACGGCATTGCGTTCTCGATAACTCAGCAGAATCCAAGGACATCACTTTGAGTCTTATCTAGAGAGACGAAATTTGAATGGGTCCTTTCCAGTCGCCTTCCTTGCCGATGGTGTCTAGCATACCGCATTCTGAGCTTAGCATCAACCAGGGGCAGCGTTGTAAGATTTTTATCTAGGGAAATTAATTGTGACGAGGGGGTTTCTTTTGGCATTCCCGCAAACAGAGACTTTGTTCCAAACAAGAAAGAGTCGAACCCAGAACCCCTGGGTATGACTCCGCACAATAAGCTACTAAAACATGGCACCGTTCATTAAATCTTAGGTATACTCAATTTCCTACCGTGGCTTGCATAAAGGAGAGTGTTCGAAGTTCCTGAAAGGGAATAAAAGAATGAATTACAGGGTGCAATAGATTAATTTCTTATGACGTTTCATTGTTATGGTTTATGGTTACCAGGTCCCAACGCGGTTTCAGAGGCAAAATGAAAAAAAAAAGGAAACATAAAGTCAACTGTTCATGGAACGTAATATCTATTGCGCAAAGACAAGTAACGAGAAAAGGAGAGAATAGAATCGCAGTAAAGGAAAAAATAACATATCCTGAAAGAAAATGTTAAGGAAGGAATCTCTCCAGGAGTAAAAAAATGGAGCACGAAGGGGAATAAATTCGCTGAAATAATCCTCCGCATACTGTTAAAAGATCATCAAATTTTTTTTTAGTGGGTTAGGTTGATTAAAGGCTATGGTGGCCTATACAAAGCCCAAACAAAGGAAGAAAGAAGAAAGCGAACAGCTAAGAGGAGAGAGAGATATGATCAGGTTGATGATGATTTGTGAGAAAGATTTGGTGAAGTAGGCAGTGAAGCTTGGAACGGGTGCGATGATTGATTTTTTGCAAAAAAGAACTAAGAGAAAGCAAATATAAATTATGGTCGTGAGACGGCATTAATCATAAAGCTCAGATTCGCTTTGATTTAGAACTTCTGTCATAAAATCACGACGAACGAAATTACCTTTCTTGAAAATCTGTTGCAGAATCTCTTAAATCCAGCATCAAAAACATCGACTGTATTTTCCTAAATGCAAACAACTATTTGCTTTACATGCTTCAACAAACATCTTACTTCTGTTCAAAACTATTTAAAAGTGCTAAAATTTCAACAATCACAACCTCAACTCGTTATGTTTTTGCGAAGTGTGGCCATGAGGCTCTCGAACTATGAAAGCAAGTCTGCAGCTAAAAACGTAACAGATTCAAAGCTCACAGTTCCTCTCCTTACCACTTCTGACAAATAGAGTGGTGCCTACCTCCGTTTCTCTAGCCCTTGGGCCACAACCCAGTGAATGCATTGTGACTAGTACAGTTGACTGACGCAGTTGGCGCTTGTTATCCATCATCATTGCGTGTTTGAGTTCCATTATCATTCTCAAAGTGCTCAATTTTCAGTTGGAGTTCACCAATTACCATTTATGTAAGCTAATCGGGGCCTCGACCTCTGATCTACTTCATACGAAGTGGATACTCCGACACTAGACCACAGATACGGTTTTATATCGTACTAACATGGATGCTGAAATCTCGATGTTGTCTAATACCGAATAAATGTTAGCTAAGAGCACTACTTACAAATGGTCTATGCACTCGCCAAAATGACAATTCCTGTTTCTCTAAAATAGCTTTTTCTGTATCCTTTTTACCTCTCAATATTCTACGATAGACCAATACAAAGAGTTAAAGGAAAGTTGGGGACATTTAGAAGCTTGTTCTAATCTTGTGAGAATCACTCGATTAATATGTAGTTGATCGATAAAGGTTATATGGATTTGATTGAGAATGATTAGATGATTTCAGGTGTATCTAATTCTTGATAAGACATGAGAGGGCAGCAGAGAGAAATCATTAAATAAACAATGAAGTACAACTCCTTAAAGAATCTCGATGCGATTAAAAGTAGATGGATCTGCTTGTGGGATGATTTAAGGGAAGAATGGCAAAAAAGAGTCCGGAGAGACCAAGTAATCAAACCGACCAAATAAATTAGTAAACAAATGAGCAAGAAAGCAAACACGTTAGTAAGTATAAAGGGTAAGTAATTAAAGAAGTAAGCTTCGAAAATAAAGGTCTAACCATTTGAAATCAGCATTTTTACACAATGTTGTAATTCAGTTGGTCTCAAACCCTGATACAAATTTTCTTTTGAACAGCAAGCACTTCTGATTCTAATAATACCACTATGCAAATACGTAGACAAGTAAATGAGAAAGTGAATATATATGTAGGTAAGTGAATTAAGAAATAACAAAGTAAGTGGAAAGTTGGTAGGTAAGTGAGTAAGTAAATAGGAACAACAATGGAGTCTCACCTGCACTGTTCATTGGCTTTTTCAATTACATTTCTCCACCGAGACCCAAATAATTCAAAAAGTTTTTCATAGTAAATCTATACATAATGGTAGAGAACAGATTAAATCTTTGAAAAGATATAAACTATTGCAATATTTATTGATTCGAATCGTGGATGAAAGATGTAAAGCTCAAGAGGCATTTAGCAGTATGATTGATATTCAATTGACATTGTCATTTCATATATAATGATACATTTTATACACGGATAAATATCTATAATTTTTGTACATGTTTTTATACATAATATGTGCACTAAAAAGGTATATGTCAATGTCATGAGAGGCTTGGGACAAAGCATTTCAGCGATGACAAAGAAGATAGGAAGTTAATAAGGACAAAGGAATTTGCTGTACGCACCAATTCATTTTGATTTAGCCCGTTTTTTCCTTTCATAAGCATTCTCTTTTTCGCTAGATAAATCGCTAAGATGATAAAAGCAGGGAAGAATTATCATAAAAAGGGACTCTTTTTCAAATTCAATTGACAATTGCATAGCGTTCAATCCTTTTGCGCGTGCGATGCATTCGATGGACACAACCTTACAATCATTTACCAACCTCAGAATGTTGGACAGCTGAGTTGGTTTTGTGGGCGAGCGTTTTGGAGAGTTGACTGGAATTTGCTTCTGCGGGGGATTAATCCCTAGTCTTTCGCATCGTGGTACAGCTGATTACCCATTATACAACCATTACATGAGAATAGAAACGACAAAAATGCCACAGAACAATGAAGTAATCCTCGCTTTGCAGAGCGAAAGGCTTTCAAGATTATTGCAAATCTTAAGTAAATGGAAAATGATGGAAAGTTACCATATTCCTCTTCGCTTCCGTCTGGTTTTTGAGAAGGCCAGAAGGGAGATTTCTAGATATGAATAATGATATATGATAATATAAATATATGTTCTTATCCAGATTTGCTTGATCAGCTAAGAGTTTATACTATAAATCAAGGTGTCAGTAATTATTATGGAAGATATTCACCGTGAAAATTCGCAAACCATAAAAAATTGTTGGCGTGAGACTTGGCATCTACGTGTGTGTTGATTTTACCTGAAACATGTAAAGCGTTCCAGCATCTTTCATTAATGCTTGGTTGCTATGATTATCTGCTGCAAAGATATATCCATAATGCAGCAGCATGTTCCCAAGGTTCAATGCTTCAGCTGTGTGGCAGAAAGAATACATGAAAAAACAACGATAAGGCTAATGGTGTCAATAATGCTGACACACAAAGGTATTTCAGGTAGCAAGAACGATCAAGGTGATACCATCAAGCAGATCTTTCAAGAAACTAGGTTTCTGATGGAATACAACAAGATGTTGAGCGAGTATTTAAAAGATATATCAGTAGCTCAAAGTGTACTTCGCACGCTTTGCGAAAAAGAAAAAGTCAAGTAATGGGCAGCAGTATCTTTCTTGCTGAGGGGCATAAGTGTGGAATAACCTTCCTCCCGATACCACACTGGCACTGTCCCTGAATACGTTTAAACGATATATTTATGACCTAGTTCCCTTCTATTTATACTTCTATTTTTCTCTTCATAAGTTATGATCATTTGCTTCACGCTCTTCGCATTTTGGTTTGATATTGAGGTTAGTGTCATCTTCAGTAACTCAACATTTACTGTTTTATGTTTTATTTAATTCTTGCTATTCTTTGTCGATGGTAGTTGGTGTACTCAAGTGGAAAGCCCCTTGTAAATCAGCTCCGGCTGAAGGAATGAAACGAAAAGGTGGAAGAGACTCGCTCACATCTTCTATGGCCAGTGGTTTGAGCTAATCTCGAGCTTAAATTTCACTTATAGTCAACAGAGTCGCTGGTTTTCGTGAACTCTAGGCGTAGAAGTCACGATGTGATCACATCGAGAGGGCGGACCAAGGTGATGCTTGATAAGCAAAGCTTCACAGGGTCATAACATCTTCTCTTGGTTGCTGGACAGAAATCAGTAAAAGGTCCCTAGTAGCAAAGTGTTCAGAACTATAAAAAAGTTTCACCCATCGGAGGCAATTGATTCTAAGGCTCGCACAAGCATCGCAAAGTTAACCCAACCCTAACATCAAGGTGTCTCCTCGTAACTGTATTCATTTGATTTTAAGCTTGAAGACCGAAACCATCACATCTGGTTGCAGGAGTAGATGGTATTTAGAAGAAGGAATGAGCGTAGGGCCGAGCCAGCAACTTTGAGCAACTATAGACATATGATCGCACCACACCAGGTCAACTACAACATGCCCTACCTGTTGATTCGTTTCGATTATAAATAGAAAACTGTGGCAAAGTTCGAGAGCTTAAAAATCATCAAAGTGTATTCAAGGGCCTTTGAGGACCAGTCACGAGCAAGGAATGTGTCGAACGCTTTCAAGAGCCCCTCTCGACAAAAAAAGTAATTCATCTCTACTTGTCTTGAGCAATGCTCCTTGCCAAACTTACTTGTATTTGCATTGTAATGGTCATGTTTAGCTAACTGTTATGTTTAGCATTCACATTGATCCACCAGAGATATGGAGCCAGATGAAGGTACCGACAACAGCAGAGCTTAGAGGGCACCAATCCTTGCTTACGCACACCAACAATGGTGGAATTTGAAAATGCAGATTCACATTGAAAGGATGCAAGACTCTACTCCAGTGGTCTCAAACTCGGGGCCCGCGGGACGATAGATTTTGGCCCGCATCTTAAATTAAAAATAAAAATATTTGATAACATTGGAATGTTTTTATCAGAGCTTTTCTTGCGGAAAACCGGATGCGGCCCAGCCCCACCCATACTCTACCTCCAGCGGCCCCCAGGCAAATCGAGTTTGACACCCCTGATCTATTCATCCCAGTCGATTCTCATGACGTCATACATGCCTTTTGATTATCGCGAGATAAAAATATAATATAATGAAAGCAATCACTCTGGAAGAAAGCCGAAATTGATTATTTCAATTAAGGAAGAAAGTGACAAAAGATACCTGCTTCCTTGATGCCGACAATTCTCTGGAGAGCATGAAGAAACTCGGCACCTTGGTGAAAGATTCAATCATTAAAAACGATGACGTAAACCAAAGAAAGGAAACTGGGTAAACTTTTAAGCAAAAAACCGGTTGTTTCAAATCCAAAGAGAGATCTTAAAGGTTTCTATTCCAATTCCAAATTGATGAAATCTTCTCCATTGTGTGATTGCGATACTGAGCTCGCAGTTTGGTGAATCCTCCGAATGAGAAGGTGTTGACTGCCATGCTTTATAGCCTGAACGGTTTGACATAAATGCTAAAGTTCTTAAGATAATGGCAGAATATATCCATGTCTCCAAAGGCTCTTGATTCAATCAACGCTAGTGCCTTTTCAAATGTTGTCCTTCTCTTGTCTCAATTTGTTTGCAATCCTTATATCATTATTCGTAATTTACCCACATGTATTCCTGTATGCGAAATGACTTCAGGGTTGTCATTATATCGCTGGTATCGTCACATTAGTTTTTTCTCCTGTAAATTCTTGAATATTTATAAAAAAAATGATTATTGTTACGCATAGGAGGAAGGACTCCAAGAAGGAGGGAGTCTCCACCGCAGTGGCTTTTCCGATGAAAATTATCGAATCGAGAAAATGGAGGCTAGCTTGAGATAATTTCAATTAGAGTGAGGGCAGGTCGTTTTCAATAGATTGAGAGTGGTGAAAACGACAGAATCGATTGCAAAATGAATAGATCACTATGCACCAAATCACTTTTGTTGATTTCTGATGACCAAATGATTCGTGATTCATGAAAGAAATTAACAATCAACATATTGTATCTTACTGCAAAGCCGTAAGTTATCTGTCTTTCGATTCAATGTTAAACTCCGTCGTCTGGTAAAGTTTCAGGTCCAGTAATCAATAGATGAGTCAAGAAAGTGATGTCGACAACATACAACATGGCCCAGGTAAAACGTTATTTACGGACAGCTTCTAAAATACTTTACCAGTGAACGATTCATGGCGAACTAAACCAAGAAATTTGCGTTCGTATTTTCTTTTCACGCCGGTCTCATTGTCGTGCAGTTTTCTAACAACCGATTCAATCTACAGAAATTGCAAAAAAACTTTGAAGAAATTTCGTGGGATCATGCGGGAGGTAGGGAAGAGGAAACCTTAAATCAAATGCTAAATAAAATGCATATTACAGCAAATTTCGTTGGTATGTATCTGCATCCACTTGCTGGTGAAAAAACTTCTGTTATAAAACGGCGGCAGGCACTTCATCCCCTCTTTACACCTACAGGCTTCTCCCATGGAGGAAAGTTGCAATGTCCGCTGTCAAGGATCAGGTCAATGATTTTTACCAAGAGTTTTGATTACTCTGGGTTCACTACTTCGTGACCGGATACCCTTCCTTCCATTCAGTCTTTTTTGCATACTTTAAGTGCACACAGGGAATGCGCTGGTCCTGTTTCACCCCCAGGACACTTCTAGGTAAAAGGATGGCATATGAAATGATTGACAAGGTATCGATTGCGCAGCTGAATGCAGATAAAATGGATAACATGCTATTAGTTCCATTAGTGACTTAGGTTAGTTTCAAAAATAACTTAAAGCATAGATTGTCGCCGAAGATTTGGCGATGAAATGCAACAAGAAAGACTGAGATAGGACCGAGTGATGAATATTCGTGAGAGAGCTGTCTCGTGTCAGTTGACAACATTTGGCTTCACAAAAACTCGATTTAACTTTCTCTCACAAGCTCTTGAGACCCTGTCTAACTCGGCGCGCTCCATTGCTTATTAATACCAAACGTGGTCTATTTCTCGCTCTTTCCTCTGCAGAACACTCAGGAGGTCTTGTTCTTAGCCATAAGCAGAAAATGGTAAACACTCTCTATGTCACATCATCGTGCATAAATTTCGGCTTTAGCAGCTGTACCCGAAAGTCATAAAACCCAAAAATTTAGCAAACCATGCGAAAATCTAGAGACGTTGTGAACATCAAAGGAATCTATGAGCATAAACATGGATACATACTCTCTCAAATAATTGCCAGTCCACATATTCTTGATCAACCTCGTCAAAGGTGAAGGCTGTCAGCATCTTGAATAATCTCTCTCTCGCCCGAGACATGTGTTCATCTGCTTTTTCCACTTTCTGTTATCACGTCAATGTATTCTGTTTAAACTCAAGTACCTATCTCTCTCCAAAAATAACCACGTTCGACGATTTTCACACCAAGCCGAACGATTGTTGGCAGAGATACCAGCTAACAGCATGTGTCCCGTGAGGATCGCTTCTCAAACGACCGTGATTATACACAATTCCCTTGGGTTCTCATATTTCTTTCACAAGAATCCTGAGACATAGAAAAGCAAAACAGTTACTCATCAGAGACGCCTCTTCTATCCTCTGCAGCAACTCATGAAAGCATGTGATTTTGCCAGAAAAAAAAACACCGAGCCATTTCCGCGGCATGCGGTTAGACAACTTATTTTGAGCTTCCAGTTGCGGGTGTAAGCTTTTCTCTGTCTCCATTTATCTGAAAGCCAAATCAAAGATTTCTAATCACATTACCTGATAAGTCATTGTCCTTGCTGAAAATGGAACGTGGCTGGTTCTCCACTAATTCACTCCATAATCGTAGAATTTCTTCACTTTCTGATATGACTCGTACACCATCAACATTGTTGCTTTAGTGTATTGTCTAATCAGGCCAATGCTTTCTGCCATTAGATGCAGTCTCTCTATGTCTAATACAGGTAGGAATTTATCGCGATATTTTGATTATAATTTATTCAACCTTTTTATTGCAGAAATCCAGGTGGTTCCAGGATGTCCACACTTTCTGTGAAATGCTTTGAAACACTACTGTATGCCTCTTGCAGATGGATTACAAAGAAGACGCAGTGTGTCACCAAGAGATTTAAATCTCGCATTAACAATGCTGTTCCAGGGCTTAGTTTAGAATGTCTTAAAAAAAGATCCTTCAAAGCTGCTTTACTCAGTCTGCCTGTGTTGATTTTTTCAACTTGAAATTCTGGAGACTGTTTGCTTAAAGACAAAAGTCAACAAACAAAAAACCTGCGTGGTGCTTTTAGCATATTAGTGGTAATAGATCAGCTTCATTCGCAAATTACAAGGAAAAATACTTACAGCCATAAGCATAGATGTTAATGAACTAAGGGATACGGATTCTGAAGTATGAAATACCGTGCGTTAAGTGTCAGGATAGCTCAGTGGTACGATTCTTGCCCACTGGTCTTATGGACAGTGGTTCAAATCCATCTTCAGCTAAACTTTCAATAAGAGTGGGTAGAGTCGTCATCTCTCTGTATTTGCGGATGCTGGACCCACGAGGTGTTGTCACACCGAAAGGAAGTACCTGGGCACTGCTCAATGAGTGAAATATTTCTCAGCGTCTAAAAATCCACTATCGCTTGCTGGGTATAAATTATATAAAAACGAATGCTTTTGAGCCAGGAATGACTCAACTGCAACCAGAAGGTAATAATATTAGCAGCACCGATATGATTATCATCATAAACTGCAATTTATGGAACGTCTTGTCATTTTCCTGCTTTCCTGAATCTTACAACTTGCCATCTTTCAAATCTAAGATCAATAAACTTGATCTGATCTCTCTCAACACTTAGCCTTTCGCTTTCTTCTTTCTTCCTTTGTTTGGGCTTTGTATAGCCCACAATGGCTTTTCCTCGACATAACTCACTAAAAAAAATCAAATTAGATTGGCCTAATTATAAACATCCTGGTATGACTGTATGTTAAAGGATGCATTCAAAACGAGAAAAAAGGGGACAGTATTGAATTGATGGACAAGTAAGGAGGTTAGAAGGCTTGTTGTTCATGTAGAGAACAAATACAGAAATGATGATGTTGGTTTGCTTGATTTAGAATGTTCCTCAGGTGCTAATTATAATGGTGACTTAAAAAAACTCATCAAAATGCAGTTTTGATGCAGAATGCTTCAATCAGCTGTACTACATAAGCGGCTTTCAAAAGACCCTTGCTTTCAACAGAGAAGAGAAAAACAGTTTCCGATCAGCCCGACGGGGCTACGTCATCTTCCCTTGTTGTAACCATGGGCGTCTAAAAAATCTAGGAGAAAGGGAGAATACTATTTACATAAAATGTAGGACAGATAAATTCAAAGCAGGGTACATTTTCAAATGCTCTCGTAGATTTCCTTTAAAAGAGTCAATTCATAAATGTACTAGCAGCAACTAGGAAGCCCTGCTTTAGAAAGAAAGAAAATAATGACAGCGCTAGACGAGTCATATAAAATGTAGCTTTCTAATAAGATTTATTTTACTTTCGACACACCCTAGGTTTCCTAGAAATAGAGGCAACAAAAATTAAATTTTTTGATCAGAGAAATAGAAAAATAAGGGTTCTTTCTGGTAGAAAAATGAGAGGAAAGTAAAAGTGCTGGATAGTCACGGTTCCACATCTGATTAAGACGTGGCCCTGCTGGGCTGATCAGAGTCTACCACCTGTACATGGTCAAAAGTATTTATATGCAATAGGCTATGAATTGTTCTTTTGATGCCTTGTCTGGATAGAGAGTAGGTTCTTAGTCTTCAAGGGCAATTTAACGAATTGCTAATTTTTACAGCCATAGAAAAAGCCTCATTTCCACAAACGCAGCTTTAACTTCTAAAATTTTTCCGATATCTTTCCAAAGCGAATCAAATTGCGGTAGCACTTACAACAAAAGTTTACTTGCATTTGCATGACACCATCGCTGAGCAATGCGGAAAATTTCTTTTGACCCACTATTTGAATGAAAATTTAGCTTCAAAGCAAAGTATTTTTAACGATATTTTACTGGTGGTGCATTAGAGGAGGTCACTTTAGGTAATTGCAGAATCCACAGTTAACAGGCTGTCAACAGTAGCCTTAAAATATTGCTATAGACTGTAGGACGAAAAGACTGACTATTAGTTTATAGTAAACAGTGTCTTTCTAATTTGAAAAATTTCTTAACAAATTGACATCTGCCATAAACCCCAAAGTTTGGTTCTCAGCTTCTTTGCTCCTTCGCAGCGAGAAAATATGCAACAGCAACTCTTGAACACAGCAATGCAAATGTGGCAAAAAATTGAAAAACAAATTACTAAAGGAAAAGGGTGATTAACTGGTAGGGCAAAAATTTCCCACTGGTTGGGCAATGGAAAGGGCTGGTGAGGCATTTCCCCGACTCTTTATGTTTTTAAAAATTTCCTGGCTTAAAGGAAGGAGCATTCCCATCTTGCAGTTAAAAATATAGAAAATATGTTGATCGAAGGGGCAGGCGGTGTCGGAATCAAGTGAACAACAAGGGAGTCTACCTTTTCCTTTTGCACAAGACAAGACCAGGGATGCTCTGTTTGTTGAAGTTGGGCGCCACAAATATCATCAGCTCTTGGAAGAGTTGACAAGCTGTGCAGCTGAGCTAGAGTATGCTACTTACAAGCTGAGTGGGCGAGGACCGATATCCAACCCGGACCCATCGTACTCCTAAACAAATGCCCTACCTCAGTACCTAAATAGCCCTTACATTTTGAAAATAACTTCATTTTAATTGGCATTCTGACTGATTTTTTTTTTCAGAACTATTGGCTTATTCCAAGTAATTCCCCGCATTTCATGACTGTAACATGAATAAGCCAGGGTCTTTCCAAGTCGCATCAGACTGGAGCTACGAAGGAGCAGTCTCGTTTGTATGTGACGCACTCAAAGAACTGAGATTCACAAGATGGCGGCACGTAAACATCACAGGCTTAAACATTGACCGTAAGTTTAGAACAGTAATATGTGAGAATATCATTCCATAACGTATCATAATGAATAATCAGCAAACGGATGATTATTTGAACCGTTTCGTTAGAGCTGGAAGTGATTCTGATGCTAGCAGAAGGAATTTACAGGAATATGGCAGAGGTAGAAGCGACGGCCAAGAAGCAAGGGAATTTTATGAAAGGATTGTTGGGGAGAGTGGATTTTCAGATGGAAGGAAAGAAAAGGAATTAGAAGATAAAAAAATTGATGATGGCAAGAAGAATGATCGTGACATAAGAAACAGTGTACAGCTCTCGCAGATAGACAGCGGCAGTAATGAGGCAACGAATGGACTTCAGTTACAAATAAATAATTGGAACATATTCAGAAAAAAGAACAGCATTTTCAGAATGATCAGAGATGGATGCATTAAAGGGGTGAAAGAAATTTTATCGCTTGATAGAAGATGGTTGAACATTAAGGACGATTATGGCTGGACGCCCATGATGTGTGCTGCTGCAACAGGGAATGTTGACGTGGTGAAATATCTATTGGAAATGGAGGCAGACGTGTATGAGATCAGAGACTTCGGTGGACAAAATGCATGGGACATAGCAGTAAAGTTAGATAAAACAGATGTCATCAAATTATTTATTGATAATAGAGTGAAAAAGGAACCAGGAGAGGTGGAAGTGTCAACTGACAAATTTGAACGTGGAAACAATGAGAGAATTTACTGCCATGTTTGCAAAATCGGAATAAATTCTTTTCACCAAAAAACTCATGAGACATCAACAGCACATTTGTTTAATGCATATAAGGAGAAGGACGTCCCTGCTGATTACCACTTGCCTGCAAGTAACATTGGGTACAGGATGCTGAAGGATGCGGGCTGGTCGGAAGAACAGGGACTTGGTCGAGAGGGAAGGGGTCAGAAAAATCCAGTATCAACAGTTCTGAAAAATGATCGATCTGGACTTGGACTGAAAGAAAAAGAAAGAAGAAGGATAACTCATTTCAAAGCTAATGATGAAACAGCAATCAAGAACAAGGCAAGAACTGGACAAAGTTTTAAAAGCAGCAAGAAAAGGGAAAGCTATAATAGAAGGATGAGATCAAAGCAGTGGGAGATTAATTTAAGGTCATACATGAGTGGTGATTGAAGTGCGGAATGTAAAAGCTTGAAATGTCCAGTAAAGTGCATGGATACGTGTAACACGCGGCCGCACACGCAGCTGGACAAAGGACGAGGATGGTGGACCATAACTGAGATTGGGTGCTCGCATTGAAATTATTTGCAGAGTGCTGCATTCTATTTCTTAAGGCTTACCTGACAAAGTTGGGTCACATATGTGGAATTTTTTATTACCAAGTCAACTTCTTAAGGACAGTTTGGCTTGGGGTTCTATAGTTTGATGTCCTTCCTCCCATGGGCCTCTTTTTGTTGTCAGGCAGAGGTAACTCTAGTGCTATTCCACCCAGAAACCATACAGGCAATCAACCATTTTTGTAAATTAATTGAGAAATGTGAATGCCATTGACAGTGGGAACTAGATGACCCAGTGTCTTTTCCCACTGTGAATGGCATAAGTAATGTAAATTGTTTTGTAGTTTAATTATGATTTGTTTGTGTTTAAAAAAAAGACCCTTTGTATTTTTTCTGTTAATCAATACAATGTTGAAGTATGAATAATCTATCATATTGTAGTTTCTTAATTTTTTGTCATTGCAATAAACTTGCTTTATTGTGGCCACCATTTAAAATTGGGACCAAATGAATGCATGTAAGTAGTTATTCGTTGATTTTGTTTTGAACCATCATGAAATAGTCAGATGAATATTTCTTGGAGCAATCCTCAATCCAATGTGATGAAAAGCAGAGTGCTCAAAGGAAGGTCTGATGAAATCGGTCCCAATCCCCTGTTCCATCTCCCTTGCTACACATTCCTTCTTTTTTGCCCTGTCATGTGGAGGCTTAAGAATCTGGCCGACATTAACATATTTATTCAGATATCTATTTTCATATTCAATTCT
Organism: Pseudorhiza aurosa; assembly: GCA_964026355.1. NCBI lineage: Eukaryota > Metazoa > Cnidaria > Scyphozoa > Rhizostomeae > Lychnorhizidae > Pseudorhiza > Pseudorhiza aurosa. The sequence goes on from OZ032119.1 coordinate 5,633,111, forward strand.
TTTAAGGAGGTTTACCCTTCATCACAAGCTGGTTTTCAAGGGACCCTCCCACAAAAAATCAACTAAAACCTATGACTATAAATAGAACAGTAAATCAAATTGAGCACTAAAGCCCTGTTTACAACAATAAAAACTTATATGCAAGAATTTAAGAATATGCAAGAAACAATGAAAGAAATAAATCCCTCTCTAGATAGTTTTCTCAAAACTATACACCAAAGATTCCTGCTTGGATTCGGCTGAGGGAAAATTCCACAGTTTTGCACCTCTGTAGGACAAAGATCTCTGGCCATTGTTTGATGATCTCTTGGGTAACTTGAGGTCGCTCATTGCGTTATGAAGACTGCACATCGACACAAGGGCAAATAGATATCTGCATCAGAAGACCCTAGCCCATTCGGAAACGGAGGCGCCCACGACGGAAATGATGGATGATAGGGTCAAGTCAAGCTTCTTAATACCACACGAGGAATACAAACTCACAATGCTGCCTGACGTCCGTTCGGCGGTAATGACGTCATACAGGGAAACAATGAGGGCAAACGTGTAGGCCAGAACAGCTGGTGTTGTGTAGATAGAAAATTATCCGAAGGAATGGTTAGAGGAAGGTTTGAGTTTGATGGAGTATAAAAGAGAATACGAACCTTGTATATTTATCAATGATGAAGTTGGAAGCAATGAAGGTGAAAAAGAAAGAACCGGTGAACATGGATTACTTGAAAAAGGAGAGAAGGTCACGGACTTAGGTAAGGTCGCGATTCAAATAGGCCCAGTAAGTAGAAGTGGCGTCGAACCAGTAGGAGACAAATTTCTTGAAAGTCGTCCCACTGTAACATTCTTAAAACTTTGCTAAACCATCAACTAAGAATCGTCGTTTTCATCCTCTTTATTATGTCTATTGAATTGATTTGACCGATGTCTATCATAGATACCCAAATCACACGACAAATGTTCAACGTACCTCAACTACACACCCAGCGTATTACATTATGGCTAGAGGGCTCTAACTTATACTCACGCTATTGAGGGTGTTCCTTCACTAGACTGAATGCTGAATGAACAGCCAAGTCTCCCCTTCGATTAATCAATCACTGTCCTGTCTATTATTTAGGCACGAAAATTTAAACTGAACTTCACAATGATTTGCTTTCTTTTTGTTGAAAGACTTGCAACTTGCTGCTGAAATTGGTAAGGCGCTGCTTGAGAAGAACCGAGAGCTTGAACTGCTTCTTAAATCAACCCAAGAATATGCTGAGGAACAAATGCTTAAGGCCCAGGTAAATCATTAAACATCACACATTTACTCATGGAGAATCATCTTCGATCAGTCTTCACAAATATGACCTCAGTGGTTTGCTACTGGAGATTTTTCAATCATAGTTATCACGGTAAACCTTGCATTCATCTGTAATGATGCATGCAAATTTGGTTGAAGATGGTCATTTTCGTAAACTTTCATGTGTTTTTTCTTCATTTTTCCAGTATTTTGAAAGGCAGAATGAATCATTAAGGGAAATAATTGATGATCGAACAAAGTCATGGGATCAACTTGAAACACAAAATGCGGAATTAAATGATCGATATTCACAGCTGCAAATAGATTATAAGACAATGAACAATAGAAACAAAAGATTCTGGGAGACAATTGAATCTCTTGAAAAGAAATGTGAAAATTATAAATACAAAATTGAGCTTTTAGAAAATGAGAAAATGGAGCAGATTTCAGAAGACAGAAGTGAGGTGAAGTGGAGTGAAGAATCTTTTGTCAATACAACTAAGGAGTCAGAGACAAGTTCACCAAGCTGTAGCTTTGATTTTGAAGATCGAATTAACGAACTGCAAGAAACAATAAAAGAACTGAGAGTACAGCAAGGGATAGACAACATTGAAAAAGAAGAGCTGAAAGCAGAGATAGAAGACATTTCCACAGATAACCAGCTGTTACAGCATCAGGCTGCATCACTTCAAAATGAAATTGAAGAATGGAAAAGAGTGTGTGAAAAAGCATATAAATACAAGCAATTGGCTGAAAAATATAATTCTGAATTTGATGACAAGTTCCCCAGATACAATCTGTTAGCAGGTAGCAAAATGATCAAGTTAAAATCATCTTCACATGAAGTCCTAAATGAAAAACCGTTATGTGGACCATCAGACCTACTTGCCACCAAACAGAGGTTTCTGTCATCCTCTGTCTCACATTTGTACCAGCCACCAAAAAGTTTGTCAGTTCTTTCAGAAATGGACAGTCAATATCAGGATTTAGTGAAAAGGTATGAGAATCTGCTGAATAAATATCATAAGGATAGTGACACAGAGCAAGGTAATAAGAGGTCAGAGCAGGTACAACGAGCCATTCAGACTTTGTCATGGGATTTCACAACAGTTGAGTTTCAATCCAATTTGGCAAAGGAAGATGATAACGCAAGTGAATGCCGTGCCAGCAAGTGTCAGCATTGTGAAGGGAAAGATCTAGATGAAGAAATGATTATTGACTATAAGCAACTTTTTGTTGAAATTTTTGCCAAATTGCGTGAATCTTAAGATTTTGTTCGCAAAAAGTCTGTGCCATTGATGGATTTTTACATAGTATATTGTTCGAATTCAATGTGACAGCCAAAGTTACATTCCTTTTGCAATACCAGAGTTCCACTACAATTCTATATTTCAACAAAAAATTGAAGTTTATATACACATAGAACTAACCTGGAAATCCATTAACTTTGAAATTGCACAGAAAAGCACCATATGATTTTGTCAATATGTAGTTCATATGGTAGGATACTTTCATCATGCTGAAGAGCTTCTCAGTCATCAATCACCAGAGTGTGAAGAGTTGGATAACTACTGAAATAAAAATGTGAGACTTATGCCCAAACATCAGCCTTCATCTTTCACATTTAGAAATTTAGATCTACCTTGGGTGAAAATGTCTTTCCCTTTTCAGCCATTATCCACCTTGATTAGTAGCAAGTGACAAGTTTTTTAGCATGGTAAAAGTGTCTACTTCTATGTACATCAAACCATTTTAGATGCATGAATCTAGATTTTACATTAGAGTATTATGCTTTTGGAAATTCTTAGTTCCCCTTGATTACATGCAAGCATTTTATTTTTTACATGCATACATAATTATATTCTTGGTAGCATACATCTTATGCTCTTCTGTTTATTTGCTGCTTATTTATTGTTACATACATCAATTTATGAGATATTTCTAGTTTCATGGCTTAACAACATAACAGGGGAAGGAATGATGGGTGGGGTGAGGGTTGTGAGTTGACTTCTTGGCATACCCGTGCATCCATGCGGTTCAATGCTACAGTAAAAACCTGCAATTAAGAACCTACATTTTTAGGAGTTGGCCTAAACAGGTTCTTAAATAAATGGTAGTTAACAGAATTTTAGGCTATCTAAGTTCTTAAAATGGGTTCTCAATCCTGGACAAAAAACGATTAAAATACAGCTGCAAACAAGTTCCTAATTAGCCTAAATTTTTATTTTTTTAGCTCCCACATGCCACCTCCCCGAAAACATTTAAGAATATATCAAGTTATGCATTTATATCTTTTTATATGTTCAAAGCCAATTCAGTGTTAAAATTTATAGTCTTCAAGTCCTTGAGGCTTGATCTTATCATCATCACTTCCATCCATTTTAGAAAATAAGAACCTGTTTTATATTTCTTAGGCTAAATAGGTTCTTGTTTGTAGGGGTGTAATTGAGAAATTCTAGGCTGACAGGTTCTTAGCTTTTAGGTTCTTAGTTGCAGGTTTTTACTGCATATATTAAATCTTGCAAATTTCAGTCACACATTCAATTGAAAAGCAGAAAAGCCCTAAGAGGTGCGAATGAAGAAAAAAAGTTGGGAAAATTTTACCTAATGGACAGACACCAGCAACAGAACTGCCAGTTTTATTATCAGAAAAAAATTCTTTACGAGCGGCAACAATCTGCATACATTTAAAATTTTGAAAAATGGCTCTCACATGCGTTGAAGTGCCATTCTGAAATAAGTCAAGATTTAATCATTAAAAGGAATGTTTATGAAAGATCACAAATAATCAAAATCACATGAAAATATCAAAATAACATTTGCGTAATACTGTTAAATGCAAGCATAAAACGGAAACAAAGAAACGTGTACGATTGGAAGTCAAAATCAAATGCATGTGATCTTGAAACATTTCAGTTCTACATTAACAAACCAAAAGCCAAACCCTTATTTGATCCATACTTCAATTTCTTCAAATCTATTTTCATTTCAATTAGTAATTAAAATCGGTAAAATCAGACATGGGAAGTATAAAGGAACATATTCCACAAACGTCTAGGGATGAAATCATTGGTTTGAGATCAAACCTGACCTCATATTCAGGAAGTCATGATGCGAGATTCCTCATGGATCGAAATGAACAAAAAACTTGGACTTTTCACAATTAGGTCTCAGGTCCATCTGAGCCCGAACATTTTGTCTTCTGAAATTAATCAGCAGCGCTGCATTCTGAGAAAAATTTCACGACAGTTTTGAACCAACTGATAGTTTCTCCAGTTATTAATCTTGAGCCTTGACGACACGAATATGATGCGCGAACAAGTTTGTCACTGCTGACAAACAGCGGAGAGCTCAAGAAATAAACACTTAAACTTACAAAACTTCAGCATTACACAAAAAAGGGGAAACGGTGGGAATTTTGTCTGAAAATCATCTGATTTACGACTGTCGGACAATGGCCAAAATAAGGCAGTGAACTTTACAACAATTGCGGATCAAAATTTGTGGAAGTGAGCAGCTACTGTAGTCTGTTTTAGCCTGTTGCAAACAACAGTTGGGCAGCAGTCTCAAAAGCCTTACCGGACATTATATGACGTTTTGTGCACTGAGTACTGGACGAAAGTACCTGTAGTGAAACAAAAATCTTCCGTTTTTGCAATAAATTATAGAACTCACATATAAGTGCAGAACTTCCAAGGTACTTCTATATGATAAATTTAATCGGGTAACGGATGTAAAATCGAGGCTCTTTCTAAGGAAGGCATTTCTGCACGAAATTAAGGGATCGACACCTTTTCCCAAAAATCCACTTCTGTTAGATGTCGGTGTGTTGATATCAAAAACAGGACAAATCTTTGGTGAACACAGACTATCCGGAGATAATGATGTCATAGTATAATTGAAAATAATACCTAATCAAAACAAACCAAAACTCATCAAACACTATCTAAAACAAAATGAACGCGTAGACGTTGCTTAGGTTCTGATGCGTTACGGAATTCACTGCCGTAAGTCGACGTATGAGTTACAGGTCGCACAGCCGTACGTCGCTTGTTATCCACACTATTTTACAATCATCCAAGAGTGCACATTGCCAGTAACTGAAACAGCGTAGATAAAACGTGAATGCATTTGACAATGTTTTCTACCCATCTATAGGACGGAGAACCGTGCAAGACGAACACTTGACTAGCTGAGCCACAAACCTTCATACAATAGCTACTTTTACTTGTTAGATTTGTCATATTTTCTACTTAAAAATAACATTGTCAGTGCTCACCATCCATCGCTCGCATGCTATAGATAGAATAATCTTAAACGAAACAGAGGAAATGGTGTCGCGCTAAAACGGGAAGGCAATCTGTTTAGACGGGCGATGATGTTAATGACCTATTGACCATGAAAACCACGAACACTTAAACACCTTTCATGAAAACGTTCTATGTGGATATGCACTTCGCAGGTGATGGAGGAATTTCGAGAGTTACTCACGCCGTCCGAGCAATTCATGCAGGGAAAGCCGATTTTTAGATCTTTTCAACTCGTACTTACATTGAAAATTGGAATCAAAACATAAATTTGAGAACAGTTTTATTTTAGAGCTTTAAACATTGACCAACTATATTACTTTAGCACTAGAAATATTTTCCCTTGAAAGTGGGAGGAAGTTTCAATTTAAAAATGATTTATTGATTGCGAAATACTACAAAGTTAATCTGAATGTTGTAAGATCTTTAATTCCTTTAGCCCCATTTGACCCCTGTGAGCCCAAGTTCTGTATTTTGCCAAATCTTTACGAGTTAGAATACCAACGACCTAAAAAAAAGGCTTTCGTCAGAAATATTTCATTACATTAAAGAGAAGCATTTTAAGAAACTTTCTTGCTCTATGAACACAAAAAAACGTTCGAAAAGAAAGAATTAAAGTGTAAAGTATCAAAATAATGAAACTCTGAACTCTATCCATAGAAGTAGATTTAATCAGCTGAGAAAGATGTTAATGTTGTCGAGCAGATCAATGGTGGGTGGTTTCTCACGAAATGACCAGCAGTCCACGCCTGATAGTACCGACATGCAGACTTGGTCATAAAATCATTCTTGATACATCAGTAGCTAATGAAGAGCTTCATTTGCCATCGTCAACAATCAACAATCAATGGAATTCAGCATTCACATTCAAAATATTGGGCGTAGATAGCATAGTGGTTCGAGCATGTTAAACTGTTTGGAAGCCATTGGATTTAAGTCATCCTCATTTCCGTTTCTGGATGCTTCCATCCGTCCACCCCACAGCAAATGGAAACCTGGCATAAAACTGCGGGAAAAGTTATGCGAAGTAACAAATTGACCACACTCCCTTACAATGTAGTGGTATGGAGTGGTAACCCTCTAGAAAATTGAGCTGCACGACGTTAGCATCGAACATCGGAATCAACATTATCATTCAAAATATCATTGGCAAGATATGAAAGATGTAATATGAGATATGATACAACAGATGTAAAAACAATACATAACCTGGTTATAATCATCTGTTACAACTAAATGTCGCAAACCCAACGCTCGGAATAATTTGAAGCCTCTATTTAAAGACGAATTCTGTTTGGGGAGAAAGAGAAAGTATGACAATTTTCAAGTTTTCTGTTAATTGACGAATGACTGAGATATTTTACTATCCGCTCAAACAATGACTCGAAAACCCAGAGAACAGCTTACGAACGGTTGCGAAAGGCTCATGACAAAAATTAAACCGTGCAATTGATTAGATCTGACAGTTTTATTCTATTGTAAATAAAAGCACCTAAGAATAGCAGCTTATGTATTGAAGCTGATTGAATCATCCTATATAAAGAATGAGACATTTCGACAAAGGCAGAGGTTATTGACACTAAACACCACACATAAATAGTCATACATAGTCATACACAGCCATACATAGCCATACATAGCCACACATACATACATGCATACATAGCCATACATACATAGCCATACATACATAGCCATACATAGCCATACATAGCCACACATACATACATGCATACATAGCCATACATACATAGCCATACATACATAGCCATACATGCATAGCCATACATACATAGCCATACATACATAGCCATGCATACATACATGCATAAATGTAAGGATCGACTCACTTCCATAACAGCGTATGGTGCTGGGTTCATAAACGGCCTCAAGTCCATGAAACACTCCCTTTCTCGTTGTGAAATGTTTATATTCTATAATGAATGCAATTGCTTATTACATAACAAAACATTAAATTAACTTCATAATTTCATAGAGAGAATTCAAAGTGTTTAAGTTATGGTATGGTTCCAGACGTACACTAGCATTAGCGCATCTTCTAAGAGTCGCAAAGTCGAATAAAAAAGTTGGTAGCAGGAAGGGAATCCGCCCATGCAAACCCGAGCGAAACGGCCATGATGATGTGGACTTGATGCTCGTCGAAGCCGAATTTCGAAGAAGCCTGTAGAGGAAAATGGATTGAAAATCTTGCAATTACAGCTTTATGATTCCTCTATCCATCGTCTTCATAGATTCGATGAAATATCATCTCCCACCCAATATGACGTTTCATCAACTTCTCTTGCACTAATGGTCTTCCTTGCCCCTCCTCCTACTTCATTACCTTTCGTAGTACCGTTGCCAGCGCGCAAGTGAAGCAGAAAGCTGTGGACCTACCAGGCCACACAATCAAAGGAATGAACGCCATTGCTCAGAACAGGAGATGGAGCGGAAAGCCTCGAGTGGAAAGCCTCTAGCAGACGCTAAACCAGTTGCATGGTGAAGACACTTCTGCAAGAGTCGTCCTATCCAAAACTTTACAAACTCGTGGCACCTTCATCTGAGTCTCTTTCATCTAAACCCCTTTCCAAAATAGCAGTCGTTTATACTTCAAAAAATGGCTCTTCATACATACTCTTATTGGCGGAAATCTTGGGTAGGCATCACGAAAATCTTTTAACTTTAATTTATGTCTTCGAAGTTGACTCCTTTCATAAAAGACCTGAAATAAAAGATGGACGTACAGTTAAATACGGGCAACCTTTATATGACATCAATGATTTAAATGCTTCGTATCAATATAATCAAATATTAAGAAAACAAAACAACAACAAATGAAACCGGGACTTGATTCAAGTAGATTTGATAACTTAGCTTAGCATTCTAGGGCAACCAGATACATCTTGTCAATTTTCAACTTCGTCTAGGAATTGTTCCTTTTACGCAACACCAGAATTGAATTCATTTGCGAATAGAATAACTATTCAGACAACAAAATCAATTATTGAACGATCTAAAAGATTTAGATAATAATGCCTTTTGAGCGAAATATAGCAGTGTCCTCTCGTATTTTTCTTTTGTTTCTGCGTTTCTGTTTCTCTCCTCGCATTTTTCAGCCGCAATTACATTTGCAACTTTGATTAATATTGCTATGTATTTCATTGCTTTTTTAAATCCCATGCACGTTTTGTAAGTCTCATCTGCAGTGGAAAATACGCGACTTCGTATCTTTTCCTGCTGTGGATGGGATCTGCAATGTATCTTAGTTGTAGTTGCTATTCATTTGATAAATGAATAAAGATGGAGAATCAATTTACAGTAAGAAAGAGAAGTCCGTAAAAACAGCACTCTTTCATTTTAATACCTTTTGCTTTAACAAAATTATCAGCTGTGATCGAAGTATAGTACCACGGAATGTTCCGTACGTCACTCGCTCTCCCTCCTAAAAACAAAACTTAACATAAGACTCGGGCAACAAATTAAATGCCATAACAAAGTCAAACTTTGAAAAAACCAGGTTCATCCACTTTTTCGTAAAAAAATTTCCCATTAGTCACTTGCCTTTAATAATAATAACAATAACACAAATGTTTACAGAGGAAGGCCTCAGTCCCTCGAAAGTGCTTTTCATGAGGGTCCCTATCAATGCAAGGGAAAAGCTATCCTACCTCACAACACCGTGGCTGACCGTGGTACCTCTCCAACAAAGTGCTCCCCACCGCTAGGTTCGAGTTTGGGATTCAAAATTGCTTATTGAATTTATCTGCTTATACGAGAAAGTTCAGTGAGGGGCAATGGTCCATTGAAGGATGATGAAGACAAGAATGATAGCTTGGATGTTACAGTAAATAGCTCAGTGAAAAGATTCTTGTGGATTGATCCGATGGTCAATGGTTTGAATCCACCCTCTACTAAACTTTCACTTAGAGTGAGGAGAGTTGCCAACTCTGTGTCATTCCAGTCATAGGAATCACGAGGTGTGGTCACATCGAGAGGAAGGACCTGGACACTGCTCGATAAGCAAAAATATTTTCAGTGTCCAAATGTCTACCTTTGACATCTAGGTTGAATCGTATAAAAAAAGACAAGAATGAAGAACATCTTGACATGAAAAGCAATCTACTTTGGACATCCCTGTTTAGCACTTCCAAAAGAAGCATAGGAAGAAAACCAAATGCCACCAGATGACAAGCCCTTTTCAATCACCTGTAGTATTGGCTGTGCTTGCGAAATCGTTGCGAAATCATAGAAAAGGAAATAACACTGTTGAAACTATGGATCTACGATAATGAAAATTGTGAAAAGCGAATGCTCTCTACCTGTGACTGGGGAACATTGTCGACCACAGGGAAACCATTATGATGTGACGCTGTGTTTTTGAGAACGTCAACAATGCGACCAACCTACAATCAATGCAAATAAACCATCAGAATTGGTGTACAAATGTGCAGAGTGTCTAAACAGAAAAAGTACAGCATGTTCAACAAGAAATACGTGAATAATATCAACATAGAGCAGTTAAAAGCGTGCTATTTAGCATGGATAAAATATGAAGAAATAAAAGGCCAGCAAGGTGATCTTCATCAAACAATTGCACATCAGATAGTCAGAATAGCCACGTGTTCTTAGTTCCTTTTCCAAAGCTTAACCACGATCAACTCTTACAAGTGCTAAATGGGAACAAAGGTGTGTAGTTCTCTAGCCATCCTCTAACCAACACATATACTAAAACAGTGCCAAAACAACTAATTACAAGACAATAGATGGAGCACCAAACAAAACACTGAAAAAAAGTGCGAGAACATTTACAAAGTATGCACAAATGCTTTCCAGGAAGCTGATGCATCTTGTGAGAGAGAAAACGCAAAGCTAGCAACATCAAAAAGCGGTCACATGAAAGAATAAATGCAGGAAATAAATCCAATTGAAAAAAAAACTAACTTTTTCCTCGGTGTGAAAGCAAACTACAGGTTTATGCATAACATCTCTGAAACAAAAGATAAAATGATGAAAGATGGCGCGAAACAGAACACGCATAAAAAGAATACAAACGGAATCTCAAATTATAAGGCATTTTATTGATTCTGATAATGCTTGTGTTCAAATGAAGTAAAAAAAATGGGAAATTAATGGCTTCGAATTCACTTGATGAGATCATACATTTACATATATATACATACATGTATATATATATACATTACATATCTATATATATATATAGTTGACCACTTGTGTGTGGCCATGCCTCAGATAAAATGTGAATATAAAATAGGCTACTTTTTAAGGCAAATTTATCGATGGATTACTTCAGACGTTTCGCCTTGTGAGGGCTTCGTTATCACTGATGAAGCCCTCACAAGGCGAAACGTCTGAACTAATCTATCAATAAATTTGCCTTAAAAAGTAGCCTATTTTATATTCATATATATATATATATATATATCACTAATGGATACTGGGAAGCTTTCTAGCGTATTGAGCAGTGTCTAGGTCCTTCGTCTCGATGTGACCACACCTCATGATTATTACACCTGGAATTACAGAGAGCTGGCGACTATTCTTATTCTAAGTGAAAGTTTAGCTGAGGGTAGATTCGAACGACTGACCCCAGGATCAATGCGCAAGAATCTTACCACTGAGCCATCTCATTGAGTTTATTACCAAGACGCTGATTGAGATAGGCTTCAAAAATCTCGCAAATTTTGCAGTTTTTAATCTTTGAAATTTTGCAGCATCCCGATCAATGGTGCCATGACTTGGTTGAATAGTAAAACAATGTACCTGATAGGGATATGTGAGGCCATTTGCGGCGTTTCCCAGTCTAAAAATGGAACTCCTGCTAGCTTTATATGAATATCGTAGATACCCTGAAATTCATTGAAAAATACATGAAAAGGCTTTGGATAGATCGAAGGCAACAGCAAATATTTGTTTCACGAAGTATATATTTAACTCAGAAATTTTGGTAGCCAGTAAGCAAATCTTCACAATCAAATTTTCGATTTTCACAAAAATATGCAAATGGCAAAGCGCTGATTTTCTCATGGAATTTGAATCAAAACTTGAAAATGATTTCATGAATGAAGCCATGTTGCGAAGGCACGGAGAAGGGGGTCTCTCAACAAAACGTAACATTGACGGGTTCATCAAGTTCCTGAAGAGCTCATGGATCAATCTAAGATCTCTGTTCGTAAGAGAGATAAGGTGGAACAATTTCAATCAAGAGGGAAAAAAAGAACGCACCTCGTTGAAGAAGTCTCCAACCCATTTTGCGATGAGAATCGCCAACATCAAGGGAAGGCCATAAGTTATGTCACCGGTGGCTTCCATTACGATAACACAAAGGCTGATTGTCATACGCATAACACCCCCTAGCAAATAATGATTAAGTGATCAGGTGATTCGTTAATGATATGAATAACATATTAGGTGATTAAGGTGATTACATGATCAAAGTGATTATGCAATAGGGCGATTAAAGGGTTTAAAGCAGGGGTCTCAAACTCACGGCCCGCAAGATTATTTTGGCCCGTGTCTTAGAATGAAAATGAAGATATTTGAGAGCATTGGGATGTTTCAATCAGAGCCTCTCTTGCGGAAAACTTGATGCGGCCCAGCCTCACCTAGACTCTGCCTCTAGCGGCCCCAGGTAAATTGAGTTTGAGGTCCCTGATTTCAAGGGAACCAAGAAATTAATAGCTTGCATGTGATTATTAATTATGAATATCAAAAGACTAATCAGGATCAAACAGTGGAAAAGAGTGACAAAATAAGCATTGCAATAAGCATTGCGGGACTTTCTTTACATGCCCCATTCATATTCCATATTTTCAACTATCTCGCTGGGGACGATGCAGAAACCTCCCCGTTGGTATCCCTGGACATCGACCGCCAAAAGTGATCTCGACTCATATTTGTCGGCTCGCAACCGATTCTGTAACCGCTTTCCCTCAAAGCACATTTGAGGGAAAGACTCGATGAAAAAAATATCTCGCTACATGATTTCACTTTTATGATGCTTCTATGGTGTTCAACGCATCCATATTGTTTATTTCCCTTGATGATAATGACTCTAGCCAGAATCGAAACGCTGTCTAAATGCCGCTTAAAGTCGTTATACTGTCCATGTCCCCATTTTGCTTTCTCAACGCTACACCGTCCATTGTCATGAGTCGTTGGAATTCAAGTTCAAATTAAATTCAAGTTAATCCAGAAGCTCGTCAGCAATATCCGCCGGCAGCTAAAAGATTCCTCGTATTATTGGGATTGATGATATAATATTGGAATTAGAAGGTTTCGCTATTCCTCGTCCTCCCGATCATAAAATTTCTCGTAAAGCTGCGATTTCCAAAATCACATTAATTGACTACAAAGAATGATTTCACAGCACTGAAGATGACCAAGTGGGAAGCGCCTTACTATTCATGATTACCACATGAAAACTTCTGCATCTCATCAGTAAATTGTCCTTAGAAGAAACCACGTAAAGTATTGCATGACCTTATTGTACGTTTGGAACAAAATGAAGGTAATTGATTGAACATACCAAGCATGGCAGCAGAACCGATTAATGCATAAGTACCAGGAGCAGACCATCTCCCTTTTGGGAATATTTCGTAAACGCAGTCGCCAAACATTCGTCCCCAAGCAGCACCACAGAGAATAACTGGCACAAATAATCCACTTGGGACATAGAGTCCATAGGTCCAGGTGGCAAGGAAGAAATAGCACATGGCAAACATGAAAACCGTCATGGTTTTGTAGTTTCCTATAAAATGATAAAAAATAGAAATAGTTATAATGGTAATGACAATGGAAACTCATCCACGATACGTTCTTCATTTGCAATGTAAACTTCATTTAGGCGGAGATTTTTCTATCTTCTTCCATCTAATCTGGTTACAAAACTTGGTTAAAGAAATCATTAAAAACAAAGAATAAAATTCAAAACTACAGCAACTCTGATTCTGACAACGACTTGTTCTTGCGACAGAAAATGAAACTGATGAATCAAGAATGATGGAAGAAACGATGCGATAATGTGGGATTTGTGTCAATTGTTAAGGTGTCATGAAAGAATACTGATTATAACTAAAATAATGACTCAACAGATACATCGCTAGGTGGACTTAAGTCATTAGCAAATCAAAGTAGAGGTGGGATTTAACATTTGGTTCAAATTAGTAAAATGGATTATTCGTAAAATTGATAAGAGGAGACAATTTTTTATCATCATTATTGGCTTTCGATACATTTTGATGAAAACTTAAACATGATACATGACGCTGGAAAAAAGCGATGACTATTTGCAAACGACTTCCAAATTAAAAAGTTTAAAGAGTCAGTATTTAAGAATACACGAGTCTTGAGCTAACTGAAATACCTCTTGGAGAATGGAAAAGACTTTTAACAGAATGCTCCGGTGTGCTGAATGCAAGCGATCCCATTGAACTGTACTCGCCATCTTGACAAAGGAACTGCAGCAGAGAAAAAATCGATTTCAGTCGCCTGGACTTGTGATGAAAATAGGTTTCAACTAACATAGATAAATCCTTTCATCGCCATGTAGTGATAACTGTGTAGTAAAGACATGGCCTTTAGCTTTCACCGCCAAATAGCTGTAATAAGGGGCAAATAATAACCATATGCAAACTGCATAACATATTCCACTCCAAGCTTAGTAGAAACCAGAGGTACGGTAATGAAGTATTTAGGAAAGTGCATTTTATGAGGTGATTTCCAGTTTCATTACACGCCCACAGTGCTCCTATTGTGAACCTGGGTTGGAATTTGTTGCAACTGAAGATTGTGCGAAGTTTTTACTAAGGATTTCGGCCTTTTAGATTATTTTTTGTACCTGATAATTAATTGGGATTATACGTTTTTATTTTTCCATTTCTAGCTTCAGTTGGCCTTAATTAGCTTCTTCTTTAGCTAAATAGATCAAAAGCCAACTTAAGAATAGTTGATGAATGAAAACAAACTTCCCAAGATTCGATTTACGATCCATGAAGTTGAGTTAGCACGCTTAGGCACTACACTCCAGCACCACTGATAGACCGTGTCTTTATTTCGTTTCCTTTTAAAATGAGGACTTGTTACCTGAAGAACGTCAGTAGCATTGCTGTTTCCAACTGGAACGCAATCCGGTTTGAAGTAAATCAAATTGAAGGCAACAACGGATGAAATCATTCCAATGATGACTGCCTCAAGAACGCGCAACAATCTGTGCTTAACAAACCTATCAAAACGATCAACACAAATCAGAATGATTCAAATCACAGCAAACATGATCATGATGAGCAGGGTGATTATGATTATGATTAAGATGGTCATAATTATCATAATGACTATGAGCATTATAATGACTATATTGGTAATGGTCATTAGTATCGTTAGTATCATTTCCATTCTTATGATTGTGATTTCCTTCATAATATTGATGGTAACAATGACTGAGATACATATGGTTACGCTTATGTCTGTGATGATCATAATGATTGTGACGCTGCCAACAACTAAGGTTCTGATGGTTATGATGATGACGATGATGACGATGATGACGATGATGATGATGATGATGACGATGATGACGATGATGATGATGATGATGATGATGATGATGATGATGATGATGATGATGATCCTGATGATGGCGATGACCATAAAGATTGTAATGATGAAGATTGCAATGATAATAATGATTATTAGCATGGTGATAATTGAGATAAATATGAGCATGCTTATGGCTGATATCACCATGATGAATGCGAGAAGGACAGCGATTGAGATGGTTGTCAATATAACAATGATCATGAAGAGTGCGATTTTTATTATTATAACAAGTATATTTCTTATGACTGTGATTCTCATGATCGTGATGATAATGATCATAATGATTTTCTTCAAACTAAATCCTATTGTGCCTCCCTAAATGCTAAAAATGCAGCTTTGTTTAATTGTTACATTTGTCTTTCACCTGCGCCATGGCATGTTCGTGCAGATGACGAACAGCAAAATGCCAAAAGTGTTTACAGTGGGTAAAACGATTAAACAGTTGACTAAACGTGAAAAAAACTTACTTCGCTCTGAATATTGATAGTTGATGATTGATGGCATTGAATATTGCACCAAGGAGCCCTCCTACAATTTGCGCAAAGTAAAAAAACAAAAGCAGTTTTAGAAATTGATCAATGAAAGGAAAAGTGAATATCAAAGCACCGATGATTGAGATATGAACTGGATCTCCGTTAGAGGATGAACTCGAATATTGTCTACTTAAAAGATGATAGAAATATAGGGGGAAAGAGCAGTCTTTTCAACTGGAAATGGAACTGCAGTGGGCAAAGCAAAGGAATCGATAACCTGTCATCGTATAACATGTAACATGCTAGCAAAGCGCTCCCTTAGGGATCCTACAACTCCGGGTTCGACTCCAGCCCTCGCCAGCTCAACATATATGTCGCAAAGTTTGAACAATCAGATCTGTAACATAAATCTTTTGATGGTTGCCTACCATGGCATGGCACACCACCTAAGCAAAGATATCTCTCTTGGTCTAGCTCAAACTGGAAGAGATAGATTGCTTTCCGGCTGGGCGGGCGGCCTTGACATAATGGGTAGCGCGCATGGTTCGTGAACAGAGGATGCCTAGTCGCCATAAAGCTGGTTGTTGATTTGGATACTCGGGCGTTTGGAAAGGCATTCAGTCTTAATTGCCTAATCACTTCAAACAAATCCTACTCCCCGCTCCCCGCCTTGTCCATTTTTAATTCAGGCTGTGAATTATCCACGAAAATTTAAGGAAACTAAACGAAGGCACATACAATTGACATAAAATACATTGAAATATCATGAAAAATTCCAACCTATTATGCCCATGACCATGAATAATGGAATTTCGTAGCCATAGTATGCACCCTATTATCAAAAGAGACATTAAGAAAAGCGAGAAGATGACATAGAATAGAATGCTAATGATACAAGCAAACACTGATGGATCTTGTGCGCTAAATTTAAGAACCTACTTTTGGACACTATCATGATTGCAAGCGAAGTGCATAAATTAGTTCAATGATACCAACAGAAGTATCTTGAACAACTATTTTCTTCTGAATATTGAACAGAACAGAGTGAGACAGCAGGAGATGAAGAAGTTTCCATACATAGTTTTGAGAGTTCCAATCCCCGTTAGCAACCTGCCGTCTACATAGGACGATGGAGTAGCGCTGGAGTATCCTCTCCAGTGCAGCTACATAACCTGAGCAGGGTGTATGGAAGACGAGCTATTGTCCTGGCAGCAAGCCCCCTCCTCTCCACGCGGCCGGTAGATACAAGGGAACGACGAGTGTCGATACTGCTTAGGCACCAACAGCGTGGCTTGAGTTGAGAGTTCTGATAGGGCAGTAAGAAGACCTTTACGAGGCAGGCTTTGAAGGAACCAAAAAGTCATTGGAAGTACTCAATTTGTATTCATCATATTTCTTGGGTTTGAATCGAACCACTGGACCGCCATATTTTCTGCGTGTCTTATAAGGCAATACCAGAAGTTTGTAAAACTCCAAGGCAAATCTTTAGCAAGATGAGGACCAAAAGTAACCAAGTCGAAAATAAAGAAGACACGAAGTTGGCATGAATAATTTACATTGGCAGCACGGCTACTTTGTGGGAGAAGCATGCAGAGGTAAAAAAATAAATTCATTATTGAAAGACAAGGGATTAAGGAAAGAATAACATAGGAATGTTAAGCAAAAAATTATCAAAGTTTTGCTATAGTAATGTGAATAAAAATGCTACTCACAGTGAAAACTCCAAAATTAATCAAGCCAGGAAAGCCTAGATCTCCAGCATGACCGTGGTAAATCGAAAGCAGGACGTTCAATGTAAATGTCGAAACCATGGACGCAAAGAACATTCGCCATGTTAATGCTTGATTCCAAAAACTCGCACCTTCTTCAAGGCTGAAAAGCACGCCACCTTGATTTGATTGAAAGGAAATTAGAAAGAGATGTAAATGAAAATAGGACGTAAAGAAGATGGACATGAGATGAGTGAATTAAAGCAAGAAAGGAATGAAAAAAGAAGGAAAAAAGAATGCGATAAGCGATAACAAGGAGTTCAGAGGCAAGTTGGCATGGAAATAGATCGACTGAAAACGAAAAATGGCAAAGAATAATGAGGAAAGGTACAATCTAAACAGACAATCATCTCATTAAGGGGTGGGGATGGATAAGTGCCATTGCCTGGGAGAAAAGTGCAAACAAAACCTTTAAAATGAAAACCATTAAGGTGTGAAGTCAAGGAGGAATAATTCACAAAGTCGCGTCGCTTAAATGAGATGGTCAATTCAGAATAAAAATACGGGATATTTTCCCAGGTTTTTATGGTTGCATTATGATAACCATTTGGAAGGTCTCTCTATCAGAATATGTAGTGATAACCGAAAATGGAAGCTTCAGATAACACATATTTAGATCTGAGAGCCACGACGAACCTCATTGTGAGTAGAAACCAAAAGAAATATCGAATGTGTCTTGATAATTGGTGTCCACTATGGACTGTCTGTCGAGACTTCCAGAACACTACTGACTAACATAACATGTCTGGATTCTATTCTAAATAGCTCGAAGCTTTGCCCTCTGTTGACTGTCAGAAGATTAAAACTAAAAGTCATCCACGCGTTTGCTATTTTCAAAGAACTGATTCCAGCATTTTAATCTAACTTTGCGAGCACATCATTAAAACGAAGAATCAAAACAGAGCAAAATTACGAACTAAAGATGACGAGCACATACCAACAGGCGCCCCAAAAGCAGCAGAAACCCCGGCAGCCGCGCCTCCAGCAACAAAATCACGTTTCTCGTGGTCGCTTCGAAACATTTCAAACATATGGAAGTCTCGATTGAAGGTTGTCGATCTGCCTTGGGACACCCCCGCAGCAATGATTGCTCCAGAATGAATCATGGGACCTTCTTTACCACAAGCCAGTCCCCCAGCAACAGAGAATACGACTCCAACCACTTTCGCAGCAAGTGTCTGTAAATCAAGAATCACTGTCAGTCACTTGCAAGCACTATTTCAATCACTGCTCATCAATCACCGATCAATGGCTTAAGCGTTGTGCGATGATACGCCAATGAACATAAAAATTATCCGAAAACCCCGGCGGAACCACCCCTTTATCAGATGCGGAGCCATGACTGTCAAGGACTTTTAGAAAAGGACCCTTTCTCTCATTTTTCCCACCAAAAAACAACCCTTTTCGATTTCTTTGAAAAGCTTTTGAAAATGGACCCCTTTTTGAATTTATCCGTCCTATATTTTATGTAAATATTAGACCCTTTCTCCTAGGTTTTCTAGACGCTTATGGTTACAGTAAGGGAAATCAAGTGGCCCCGCCCCGCCCCGCCCCGCCGGGCCGAAAACCAAGCAACTGCGATAATAGTTGATAATATAATAGGTTGAATTGATCTGAAGTAAAAATTATATATCCTCAATCAAGGAGTAAAATTCATGGTAAAAATTAAAAAAGAATGAAAAATTAATACAATCAAAAGGTAAAACTAAATGCAATCGATTGACTGATGAACATTGATAGAAACGTTGTGCATTGGGATTGCTCAGTGATCACAGTGATTTAATATTGATCTGATCCTCTGTAGCTTGAAGCAAACTTGGAGAGCTCGCTGTTATTCAAGGCGCGTAGGAATCACGGGGTATGGTAACGTAGAAATTAAAGACAAGGACACTGCTAGACGAGCATAGCTATTCAGAGCGCTAAAATTTAACCCTGAGTGCTTGGTAGAACACAAATAATTGAATAAACAAAGGAAGATTAGGTGCTGTTCGTCCTTCGTTTCTCGAAGATGACAATTGAAATCAGGACTAGGCAGCATCTACTGAATCATCATGACTAAATTTCCACTTCAACAGTTCAATTGGTCTAAAATCGATTCGGCGTGACTAGATCTTTTAACAAAGACCTGGACAAGACAATGAGCAAAGCAGTACTGAGAATTCTACGCTAATAAACTTCTATAAGTTAGACGAAGATATGAGGTCATACCTTGATGCGGACAACATGGGGGATTTTCACGCCATTCAAATAGCATTTGATCTGAGGTATGCCACTTCCAGCAGCAACAGGCTAAAATTCGAAAACTTTCATTAACTGCATTCTATTCGCTTTTGATCTTCAAGGAATTTTCTAATACATACTGAATCAATTTTTGATCATCGTAGCCCACCGTGGCTGTACCGAGATCATGAAAATCCTTTCTGAAGGCTTGGGTAAGCTGGTCTTTAAGGCATCCGGCACCCACCGGTCCATGCGTACCCGTGAATCAGAGGGCCATGCTTATTGGCGAAGAAGATTTCAATTGGTCCAGGCAATCCACATGAACCGGTAAATCATCACAAAAAGTGCAATACATGAAAAAGGTGCACGCAATGATTAATGAATTTAACAACAAGTTGGAGCAATACATGGTTCACTGCAAATCAGTGAAATATTCCGTTTGCCTCAAATGATTTCCCTTAGGGATCATGCGATAAAATCGACTTTGTACAAAACTCAAAAATGTTCACAACAAACCATCATGGTCTAATGGGAAACTACCCTTTGCAGGTGGCGTTCTGTTGAAAACCTTCAGTGGATTGCTGCCTGGGTTCATCGCAGGGAGCCAAATCAAAATTACAACACAAACAACCGGTTTTTCAATACAAAAGTTTCAATTGAACAGAAGAAAGATACCTCCATGTAAACAACAAGGACAGCAGCTATTAAAACAAGCAGCATGTCAATGAAGACCCACAAAGCGTAAGGAAGTGCAAAGCAGTTTTCTCTAATGCATCGATCAAGATCTGAATTTTGTCAAGGAAACATGAAACATAACTAAATCTAAGTAGTCATTGGGTTAAAAAGCCCATCAGTAATACGACTAAATATAATAATAATAACAATAACAACAATGAAAGTAACAAAAATAGTGACAAATCAGACATCACATTAGACGTAGAAAGTGGATGCGAAAATTGCAACGAAACTATTCAGCAAACAGCACTACTTGGAACAGCTAGGTTATTGCGAAAGGTTTTTTCTCTTTAGAGACACAGGCTTAGGAACTTTGAGACCCTTGCTGACTTCTTGTTACTCGCTCTCAAGGAAAAATTAGACAAGGATCTTACCAGACAACCAAGTCTGAGATTAAAATGAGTGACACATCAATACTTATAAAGGCTTGCTTGGCTAGCTAAGAACAGCTGCAACAGATCAAGGCATTGTGCCGAACGAAATGTACCAAAAGTACTATTTACAATGAAGCTTTCCCATAAGTATATACCAACGTGGTTGCATTTCTTCTTGAATTTGAAAACTGACTTCTCATTTTTCCGGTGGAAAACTTTTGTTAATCTGTACTGCTTGAAAAATTAACGTTCTTCGGTAGATCTTTGCTCGTATACAAGGCATCATGGAATATGAATTGCCTCCAGGAGTGCTCTTTTAAAGTAGCTATACTATGATTAAGTTAATGTCATTCAGTTGTTTTGCCAAGGTGATAGAGTCCAGAATGACGAAAGAGGCTATCAATAAGGCAGAAAGAAGAGTCAAATAAACGGCCCTTGTGAGTAGTGACGACCTTCTCTGGTAAAAATGGCAACAACCACGATGATAAATGATTATCAACTTGATCAATCAAAATTCAAGCAAGAGTTGAAAGAATTTCCTTGCTGCCATAGACTGGACAGGGAGACAAAATCTGAAGAACGCCATATCTCAGAAAGGCCTACGAAACTAGAACTTCCATAAGTACATCGGCTAAGCTACTAATAGGACGATTTTTCTTTTGCATCGAACCCGTTAACTTTCAATTTTGCAACATGCACATTTGTTAAATATGGCACCTTCCGTCTACCTCAGAGGAAATCATTTGCCTACGAAGCAAAGCTGAGTCCCATTCTCAAAGCGAATGCCAGGAGGCATCTAGCTAAAGTAATACCATCCAACGCAAAGGCATTGGAATATAGGTAGACAAGCTTCTCTCCTCACAGCACTTTCACCCTAGCTTTATGCCACGCACTAACACCGCTATAGGCGGAAAGACAGAGAGAGCATCGAGAACTGTAAACGAGTATCCATCAAACCAGGGACTTTCAAAGCAGAGCAGACATGTTCTCTAACCAATGTGCTGCTGTACCTATTTGTAGATAAGATATATTGATTCTAAGATATTTAATGCACTACCCCCCCCCCTCCCCCCGAAGTTAGAACCGTAAAATACAGAGCAGTATTTAGGAAATCACTAGACGAACATTTTAAACGGGCATGGACTTTTTTATTGCGTTTATGTATTTTAATGTTTTAGCGTTGATATTTACTTACTTTTGCCTCCTAAGATGCAACTTCAATTTAGTTTTAGGATCATGACTCTATTGATAACAGTGCATCATTGCACTGATAGATAAATCCTGTATAAAATTCGATTTATTATTAGCATCATAATTATTATATATTTACATGATAATCTAAAATGACTTTTGACAAAAGAAAGAACCAGGCGAATAAAAGTATTATTTATTCTTTAATGAGTCCCCTTTGTCTATGCTATATGATACAACCATCCACATTAATATGACTTCAAGTTAAGTATATTCAAGTTAAGTGCATTTAAGGCCAAATGTTAGACATTTCAATGTTTCTGATGACGACTGATGATGATTAATGACAATGATTGACAATGATAGATGATGATTGATAATAGCTTATGATTGATGATGGTTCACAGTAACTGACAACAATGGCTGATGAGGATAGATGACAACTGAACTTGACTGATGATGGTTAATCATTAGTGTTGATTACTGATGATGACTGATGGCAATAGATGACAATATATGATAGTGTTGATGCTATCAATGATTATAATGACGAATGCACTACAATATAGAACAAAAAGGATACATGTTTTAATGAAACTATACTTCCAGTCAGCCATTTCTTCAATTGATATATTGATAGCAACTGCAATAACTGCCGTTCCAACTCCAATGATAAACATAATGAACCACCGGTATAGATTCATCTTAATCATATACTGCAAAAAATCATCAACAATGGCAAAATCAAATGCACAATGAATCTTCAAGGAATCGTTGTGCCTTTAAATAACATTTCACATTACTTTAAAAAATTTAAAAGGCATTTCATATTGAGTCAGCAAATCTCACCTACAGCTTAGTCGAAGTTCTCTACCTTTCTGGTAATTAGATATCTATATTCATACAGTGGCGTGTTATAGAAATGCAACAGAAGCATGCTCTAAAACAAAAATTATACATCAAAGTACCTCAGGATTTTTAGACTTTTCCTCCTTTTTCATCAAAGTGCTTTCTGGTACGTCATAATCCAGACTCTATAAAAAACCCAAGAAAATTCTTCACAAAAGACAATATTTTGTAGTTCCAGAGTTGAGGACCAAAGGCAGAAAGGATGACTGCTACCACTTGGAAATTAATGGCAATTATTTAACTGTTGAGTGAAAGGGACATCCTTGATTGCATCAGTGGAGGGCTGGAATGAATACAGTTTGGTAGTTCCCAAATGGGAGTGATGAGAACGATTATGATGATGTGGTCTTGTTGCATGTGGCATGCTGAAGACTCGGTTCATTTCCCTAAAGGAAGCAATGCCATGACTAGCCTTGGTGGGCAGCCATTTTCAAACTTTCTTTCAACAATCTTAAGGTAAACTCTAGGAAACTGAGACGCTATGAGCATCCTAGTTCCTCTTCAAGTGACCATATGTTGTGATTCCTGAGCCTAGAATTATAGAGGGTTAGGGACCTTCTCACTCTAAGTGAAACTCAAAATAGAGTTAGGCCTCAACCATTGACTATTGGATCCATCACCATCACCATCACCATCATCATCATCATCATCATCATCATCATCATCATCATCATCATCATCATTATCATCATCATCATCATCATTATCATCATCATCATCATCACCATCATCATCATCATCATCATCATCATCATCATCATCATCATCATCATCATCATCATCATCGTCACCATCACGAAGTTGAGCAATGGGAAGTAAAAATGAGAGGAGAAATTGCCTTAAGTTCCACTTTGCAATCTTTTCATCAAACTAAAATGCAGTCAACACTGCATAGTCAGCCTCAGATGACTTATCCAGGCAATTACATTACTTCAACAGTTGTTCACAAAATGGCATAGAGCACCTCAAATTTTGTTGAAATGACTTGGACATGGTCCTCCTCCTCATTTCCAGAGACTTCCAAATGATTCTGAAGAAAATGCAATTGAAAAAATCATGAAAACAACCAAGAAAGAAAGATTAGGGGCAATAAAGAATGATAGAGAATTCAAGTATACTCACTGCTATATCAGAGAGACCACTGTATTCAGTGTCAGTTTTATCCCTGTTTATTGCAAATGATGCAGGATTGATGACTGAGTATGGGGTACCAGAGCGTGACTAGAAAAATCATGAGTAACAAATGTTATATCATAATATAGGAGAAAAGGAAAGGAAGGCAGCTGTATTTTCATAAAGATCAAATTGAAATGTAAGGTTCAAAGGATTAATAGAATATAAAAGATACTGCTTGGCCTTTATACCTCACTGCTTTGCCCCCTTTGGCCAACCAATGGAGTTCTCTCTGAAGACATTCTTCGCAAATGGGTTGATCTTAGCTTTAAAGGGAATAGTTCATTTGACATTTCAACATGATTGTCTCACGTCAATCTGAGTGAATGACATTCTGCAAAAAAAAACTATGATCATTAAGATCATATTACCAACCATAACATATCATATCTGTCTTACAAATAAATGCAAATATAAACATGCATACATCACTTCCATGGCTTGGCTTCCTAAACAAAGATTAGGAGGGGATGTCAGGGTCATCTGCAGGATCATTCGACTCGGTGATGCTCTGTTCTCTTCAAAGTTGGTCATTGCCTCTGAGATGGTGGCGTTCCAGGCAGAACAGTCAGTGGCAAGATCAGATAGGTTTCTTCATCAATGCAACATGTGATGAGGGACTTTTTAGGCAATCTTTCTATCTCTTCTTTGAAGCTCCTTTGAACCAGTGGTAATGTAGCCATACAGATAAATTTTTTATGGCTGTGGTCTTTCATTTGAGAGAGATGTGCCATGTCCATCTAAGTTGCACTTTAAGCAACAAGATTTTGATAATGGGGATCACAGCCTGTTCTAAGATTTCCATATTTGTCACAAAGTTTTTCCGTGGATGTTGCAGATGGTGCAAAGACAACGCTGATGGAAATGCTCAAGGAGATGGACATGACTGCTTTGGGTGACCCAGGACTCCGAACCAAAAGGGAGAGTGGTAGGAACCACATCCATGAAAAACCGGATCTTTGCCCTACTTTGAAGGCATATACCGCCTGCCAAAGGAGCTGCTCGCATTTTAAAGTCCATTGTCAATTTGTTTCTCAATCCATGCATCAGAGGAGATTGCCTACATATACCCAAATACATACATACATACATACATACATACATACATACATACATACATACATACATACATACATACATACATACATACATACATACATACATACATACATACATACATACATACATACATACATACATACATACACACATACATACATACACACATACATACACACACATACATACATACATATAGAAAAATACAAACATCCACAAATAGCAATACATAGCCAAAAGCAAATAGGCATAGCCATAAATAGCCATACCAACATGGCCATAGCTTTATATATGTAGATGAAAACATATATGCATATTTTATGGATAAATAATTTTCTCATGATTCCATATTTTTAATAAATTGACAATCACTTCATTTAACTTCTAACATTTGTCACGGGAATCAAATGAGAGCTATCAAATATCATTGCAAAAATTTTAAAAACTCAATGAAGTATTCTGGTTGTTTGTTTAGTATAAATTAGCCAAAATGAAGCATCTTATATAAAATGCAAGCCTTATTTGAGGCAGACGGTTAATCTTACTGCCTGAGTTTGCCATCCATTAAAAAATGATGTAAACATTTAACAATTTACAAAATAATGTGGTTGCAATGAAATGATTTCTGAAATTACACTGCATACCAAAATTTCCAATTTGCACACAAAGAACCATTAATAGTTTTGAGGATAAAAACCTTTCTTGTGTGAATCACTGCCACCTCCTAATATTGCAGTATGACTAAAGGGCTGGACCATTTGTCTGACCAAAACAAGGACTCTCGCTGGGTTTTCTAGACGTAGTGTCATGAAAATGGAGAATTTATCTTTCATGAAAACACAAAAATAGGTGTGCAACTACATTGCATTAAACCGACAATCTATCCGTAGAATATTCAACCAAAACTCTCTCTATAGCCATTGGACACTCATTAAGCTTAGGCCCCATTTTAACCAGCATGGGAAATCCTGATTAGCCCTGTTTCGACTTGATTATATCAC
Organism: Pseudorhiza aurosa; assembly: GCA_964026355.1. NCBI lineage: Eukaryota > Metazoa > Cnidaria > Scyphozoa > Rhizostomeae > Lychnorhizidae > Pseudorhiza > Pseudorhiza aurosa. Next base: position 5,659,213 of record OZ032119.1, read on the forward strand.
TTCTTCTATCGTTTCATTCAAACATAGGCTAACTCTTAAGCATACCTTTATGAATGATAACAGCTTCTGTCACTCGAATTTCTTTGCCACGACTTTGAAACTTCACTGACTTCCCGTTCACTGCGATCAGCACAACAGTGCATGAAGAGATTCCTCGCAGAGGCTCTAGCAAAGTTCCAATGCCACGCATATACAGCCTTGAGCATGATGACATCACCAGCCTCAAGTTTACTATCTGCTATGTAACGCTTAATATAATTGTGTAGTGACCTATGGTATTCTAGCTTGATTCAGCAGATAATTTACCAATAGAAGCTTTCAACGTAAATTCAGTCATATCGGGGGATATATGTGTGACATCCATTTTTCGTTATCAAGAGTACTCCCAGTACAATGTGCTTACAATGGAAGTCATTCATATACCTAAACCAACCTCAATAGCACATCCTCAAAAAGGGTTGTAAGATGTCATTGCAAAAGATCATTTATCTGCATATGTGTTCCTTGCCACTTTGAAAATATGGCTAATTACAGTTGGTTTTAGAAACAATTGTTTTGGAGTAAAAATCAACACTGAATTTAACTTGTTTAAAAAGCTGGCTTTTTGGACTGGGATAGAGTATAATCAAGGGCCAATAAGAAGTTTGGAATGAATACATAGGAGTCTTTAACAGTAAGGGAAAAGGTTGCGTACCATACTCACTACAAGCACTGGGGACGACTTCAGAGTGTCATCTTCCGAAGCCATGGGTTTGTGAGGCAAGGTGACAGTTTGTGTGCCTGCTAAGCTGGTGCTCATTTACAGCTGGGTGGACAGAGAGGGGATTTCAATATGGGTCAAAGCATGGGTTGAGACTGGGACCTTCAGTAAAGTCGAAGTTCTCAAACCACTTTGCTTGCAGCTCCTATACAAACTGTCTAACAAGGTCATCTCCCATTGCTATGTTAACAAAGCCGCCAAGAGAAGAACTTTGTTCTGGCAACCTAAGTCCACTGCTCCTAACTTGATCATGTGCTGTACAATAAATAAGGAAATGCCAGTGTACATGCAATATTTTTGGTTCTTGATTATTGCTTTCTTACTTCTTTGATACTCTCGTTATTTGCAGGGAGTGAAGTTACTAACCCAAAAGGGCCAGAATTCGTTCAAGCATAAGCAATTTAGGTTGGGTGCCCTTGCTAAGAAACTTTTAGCACTTACAGGGACTGATTGCAGCCCTGTTTATGAGTGACAAGCCCTGTCAGATATCTTACAACCACCTATCTTACAAAATATTCATATAAGAAAAAACACAATTAAACAACTGGTCAGATACAAATGCAAACTTGTAGCTTCAAAACTGAATCATCTGTATAAAAAGGCATAACAATAGTTATAATGGTGTTATTTTCTGGAGATGGTTAATCTTGATTCATAATCCTAATGCAATGGTGTGTTCACTGCATTTGTATCCACCACTTGCAATTAATTGGTTCTTTGCGTTAACATGAAATACTATGTAAAGTCTCTGCCCTAATCTTCCCTTAATCCCAATCCTTCTTAATTGCAAAAGACCACTCCCATTCCAAATGCACATTTTTGTCATCATCTAAAAACTTGCTTTTCACTGAGTAGTTGCCGCGAGCTAACATTCCTTTAGGAGCCTCGTCCATTGGCGTTAGGTAACTGTGGGCCTCTTTTCTTGGACCATAACTGCCAACCATGTTTTGTTGTTTATGAACTGGAGAAATAAACAGCAAATCAGCATGGAAGTCAATAAAACAAACAAGATATTCACAGCATGAAAGCACGAAAAGGCAACATAGAAATGAAAAAGGGCAAGTCAACTGTCCTTGATGCTTCATAATTATTTCCATGCTTGCAGAAGAATGAAATTCCATCCTCTTCAACTAAGACTCGCTCCAGTCTTTTATACTGATTTCTAGCATTATGCTAGAAATATATTACCATCAATTCAACAATTGTGAGGGCTTTCTTAATGTACTGGAATAGCATGAGTCCTCTAATGTATTCCTTACATCCTGAAGGCCACATAAAAATAGTGCTCTGTAGGGACCAACTCTGGCCAACATTTATGTTGCATGCAATTTTATTTCTTAATTAACTGAGATACTATAATCAAATCACATGTTTACCTCTTAAACCCGACCTTGAGACAATGTGGACATATTTCAAGCCGGCAACAATTTCATGGTGCACCTGGATAAAAATAGGTGTTACAAAAGGCTGAATAATATGAACCATAAAATCAGTGCTTGTAAACCAAATTAACTGTGACAAAAGCCTGCTACCAAATATACATGGATGTCTTAACTTTGGCAAGGTAAAGGGAAACTTGTTTCAGTAAAAAACCTCATTAATAACTAGTCTCTTGAACAAAGCGTTTCTTATTTAAAAAAGACTATCACAATCATCAATCCAATTTCTTTTAAGATTTGAATGTATGATAGTAGTATCAACATTACCTTGAACACAATTCTTAGTTTATACTCAACGCCTTCTTTAATTGTGATAGTTTCTTTCTTTAGATTACTCACATCACCTACAAAGAAAAATCTCTTTACAAAGGAAATGGATGCATGAGAAATCTGAAAAGGATATTTTTGGCACTGGGAGTACATCTAGAGATAAGAAAACACTTTAACAACTAGTCTAATCAAGTGCAGATGGTACATTGGATATGCCTGCATACGTGGAGAAGCACCGTAAATGTTAATTCACCATGGGGGTGACTAAAAGCTGACATAAACAGAACTTTCATCACTGTTCATTGCAAATAATTCTAACACAATTCAGACGAAGTTCTGACTATGAAGATATCATGCAAAAACACTCATAATAACATAAAATATTGATTGTATCTTTATCAATACCAGTCAAATCTTTCACAATATCATCTCTCCCCTCAGACACAAAGATCATTTGCTCGACAATCACTCTTCTAGGGTCATCTTTTGGGGCTGAAAATCAGAAGATCAGATCTAAATAAATAAAAGCCTATTACATGATTTAACATTAATGGCATCTCAAGCAATGGGATGTAATTTAAAGCCAACAAGAAACTGAAAAAATTGTGTTAACTCAGCATGTAAATATAGCACAAAAATACAATCTTAGAAGATGAAAATATACGAAAAGAGAATGAATGAAATTATCCAGACATTGTTGTAGTTGTACAACAGCCCAAAACAAGGCCCAGACAAATGCATTTGAAATTCCTATACGTGATTCAAATGGTAGCAGGAGAGTTGGTGGTTTCCCTGTCAGATCTGCATTTTCCTGTACATCTAGACATATTTTAACTAGCTTTCAGTATTGATCTACAGAAGAAGTCAGCAAGAGTGGCACTTTATAGACCAATATAACAAAAGGCAGGAAATTGAAAGTGAATAATTGCCTAAAAGAACATACCATTTTCATCGAGAAGATAAAAGAAAAACAAAATTTTTGAGTGGGGAACACACAAAAACATTGATAGGATCAAAATGAATTGTAGAGGTGTTGTGGCTTGAGCAGTTGTAAACAGTGCGGAAATACACCGAATGTTTTTTGTCCGAACATGTTGGGAAAATAAGGCTACAGCACGATGGGCGTTATTAACATAACTCAATGTACAGTTACGGGAATGCCTTGCATTGCCGTTTGACTCATAATGGCAAAAAGCTGTAAGTTGTACATTTCAAAAGCTTTACCGGCATCATTATCGACTCCAGCAAGGAGGGCTTGCTTGTATTTGACCAGAGACTCGTCATCCTGGTCTTGCTCTTGAATTTGCTGTAGTGATTTTTGTGCTGGTGCTTTGTAGCCAGGGGTTTCTTCTGGGTCCTCATTATCAACCGGTATAACATCCTCACCTTCAGCCATTGTAATGAAATAAAATTTTAATACTTCGAGGTGTAGCTGGGACTTTCACCGCTTCCTAGATGCTGAGAAGGAAATGAACTTTAGAGGAAACGCGACTCCACCTTCTTCTCAAGAGGAGTCTGGGACAAAGCTCCTTCGCATAACAAGTTTCTAATCGCGTAGCCTTAATCAAACCTTGATAAAGAATTAATTACTTGGTAGACCGATCAATCTTTTTAAAATCAACTGCCGTAATTAAATGCTCATCAGTTAGCCCTCCTGCATGCTACCACAAGAATGCTACTTAACTATATTAATCGTGACAGACATTTTCGATCAATGGCTAACGCCTTTCTGTTCTGTAAACAAGTCTCATCAACGCGCTTTCATCAAAATGCCTGTTAAACTGATAAGTACTTTTGCTGCTTCAGTTCTTTGCAAATAAGACCTCAGAATAACCAATACTTCTTTCTATAAGACTGAGGAAATCAATAAGATTTCGAGCAGTTTCACATAGGTTTAATGGGAAACTTTAAGAAAGAGACTGATATCTGTGATATGCATATTCTTTCGAAGTTTCCTATGCTCTATGGGAAGGGGACCTGCGTCGTCACTTTGACGCTAAAAGGACTTGACTTTGATTTTTTCAACTTTTGTAGGCGGAGTTAGCTGCTCCAGATCACCGAATTCGCCATTGGCTAGCCACAAATTTTGCTATTTTCTTTGACTACTACTATAATGCCAGAGCGTGTTCGATGTGCTTGCGTGTTTGCGTGTTTGCGTGCGCATGCTCAGTCATCAAAAGTCGATTTTAAATGAAACTATGATAGCCTGAATCGACATACACTATGGAGCTTATTCAACGTGAATGGGACCATCTAAAAATGCTGCAAATGTAGGTTATTCCATCCCACTAATTGATCAGCCAATGAACACTTTCCGATATTCTGCTAATTCAAAACTCATCGGTAGCCTGTGCCATGCCTGTAGCTTCTTCGATGGATCGATCTGCAGAGAGACTATAACGTCTATCGTGAGCATATTAGAAAAGGCATTTGTCCATGAGTACATGAAATTTCAGGCGCTTGAATGGCATGCTTCGACTGCAAGAAGAGTGGCCTTGATACGCTATGCTGTACTTTAATGCACTTTACTGTACTAATGTAATTGCAAAATATCAGTTATCTGCATGCGTTCCTTGCCACATTGAAAACAGGGCTAACATGGCTTTTTCTTGTCATTTATCCAGCTTAATAGAGTCGCCGGTGCGGATTAGCGTCCATCTTCACCCGAATTCGTATGATCTAGCATGAGGGATGATAGCCCGTTGGGACCGATATTGGGAATGCTCACCCCAGTGGCTTGATTTGTACAGACCTAGTTGGCTAGTCGCACCACAATGGCTGAAATCGGTTTACAAATGCAGCAAAGTGATGTGAATATTCATATTCATATTCATCATTATCATCATCATATCGGACCGGTTGCCTGGACCATATTGAGGCTTTCCCTCCACAAGACTTTATCACCCGTGGTCTTGTGAAGATCTTTAAGTTGTAATCCAGTGTCTTCCGTCATTCATTTGGTTTACGTCTTGACAGGCCTTCTTACTTTAGCGTGTCCATGTTTAGGATCCCACAGTATTACATCACTATGGGATTAAATCCAGATTTCAAGCGCAGATCGATCACGTAATCCTCACAAATTTCACTCTGGCCAATCAACGTAACTTCAGGGCGCAATTCTCATAACTTCGGCTGGCACTGTTTATGGCCATTTATTGTGATGCCTTAGTGTAGCGGTTGCGAGTGCCATCAAGCAGCAAGGAGTTGTGTGGGTTCAGAACATGCAGGCTTATCACCGTCATCATTTTTCGGCCTTTCTCGTGCCGGGATTTGGGTCTGCACCCAGCAAAGCCCGACAAAATCAAGCCACTGCTTTTGAAGAAACTATGACGGTTTTTAAAGACTGTTGCAGATCTCTGCAAGGGTTTTCCGATCCCCGCACATCCATCCTAGCGCTTTCCGCAGTAATCTGGTGTGCATGCTCTTAATGAAAACACTTTCGGTGAGGAAGGCAACAGGCAACCACCACCTCCTAAAAATTCACTTCCCGAAAGAGGAGGTATCTGTCTCTCGTTCCTGCTACTCTAGAAATCGAGTATACGATGCAGTCTGCTCATGGCCATTCAATACCTATAATTAAAGTCTATAATATAAGCCCTACACCTTTCACATGAAGTCATTAGTTAACGTTGGAAAATCACCAACTTTGATTTGCTTGCTTCCGATTCGGTCAAAACTGGCAGGAATATGACATTCACAAAGAAAACAAATCAGTTTCTAGCACTTCTCTTTGCTCACATGTATTCAACGTCAAAAATACAGAAGTATTGAGTATTCATGCCAACGTATCAAGATGGGCAGTATGGGAATCCTTGCGTTTACTGTGTCCTGTGAGGTTGAAAACACTTCTATTAACCCTACATCAGTTATGACATATTCCATAATGCTACATTTACTTTGGGTGCTCAGTTACCTAAGTCTTCATCAAATATGGTAGCAGAAAATTACACAGCTCTTTGACACAAATTACCAGCAAATGGGAAGGACGGTTTCAAATAATCTTGCAAAAAGTGCGAAGAGTAGGTTGGCATGAGGGCTGTGTCTAAGATTATTTCAACTACTTGAAATAATCTCATCTTTAAGATGAACATGATAAATAATGGTGCCGTTTCTCAAGTATGCTTAACAAATTTTCAATATTTTTCAGAACAATTGCCCTCCAATGACTCCTTATACTCATCATGCTCAACACTGATAACTAGATATTAATGTATCTATAATTCATCCTTGGTTTGTTCCTTTGATTCTTCTTCTTCTGCTCCTGAGTCTTCTCCCTCTCCTGGCAATTCCTCTCCTTCTGGAGTTTCTTCACCCTCTTCTGGAATCTCTTCCTCTTCTCCAGCACTACCGGCATCTTGATCTTTGCCATCTGAGTCCAAGAATTTGATAAATGCATCTAATTCCCTTGCACCATTGTAGTCAATTGGATCTCTTCCGTCCTTAGGGAAATACTTAATAGTTGGGAAGCTTGAAACCTTAACTGATTCTACTTCATTTGCAGTTGAGTCCATCTTAGCAATCATAACATCTTTATTGTCCTTGTATTTTTCTCCAAGTTTGTCCCAAATAGGAGCCAACTGTTTGCAATGGCCACACCATGGGGCATCTGTAAGACAAAATTCAAAGCAGTGATGAGAAATGACCCTCCTGCGATGAGAAACCTTCAAGTTGGGACTACGATGAGCATTGGTAATTGCCTTCAAATTTCACAAGCAATGTATTTATATGTTTTGCAATGTACCATAAACTTATTAACTGGGGATCAAATGGAAATGAAGTTGAGAGTACAAACATCTCTATAAATAAAATGTCTTAACGCCTGTACTGTCAACTATATTGGAAATAATCAATTTATGCATAAATAGATGTGCATACATATATAAAAATTGTGTCCAAATAATTTAACCTAAAGCCTATGTATAATGAAGAAAGAAAGACAATAACTCACAGAATTCGATGAAGACGTTGTGTTTCTTTGAGTTGACTACTTCATCAAAGTTCTTTCCAACAAGGGTCTTAACTGATTTTGAATCCCAATCTTCTGGTACTTCTTCACTCATTAGATGTGGCTAAATGATGAAAAAATGAACATTGTAACCAATTTACTTGACTTCACATGCTAAAGTTGTTAGGAAATAAAATCATTCAAGCAGAACAAATTGATTGGGAAGATCTAAGACCAATAAAAACCAAACCAAATGAAAGATTCATTGCTCAATAAAGACTTAAGTTTCAGTATCATGGTTTGTTAAAAAATGCATCAACCAAAACTATATTTCAGTACAAACAGGCACATTATGTAACCAAAGAAAAGTAAAGAAACTATTAAATGTGGTAAAAGTTATAATACCGAAAGTTTTCCATCCACATATTTCTGTGTGAAAGATTTTATTGCATCAGCAGTCATTTCAGTGCTTTCTGGCTTGTACTTAACCATATCTTTAGAAAGATCAATGATTCTCATTGTTGGTGCATCCTCCTTCTTCAAGGCAAAGAATTCCATGATCCTAAGGTTGTCTTCAACATCAATGTTGATATAGATGAAAAGCACTTTTCCTTTAAAGCCTTTTGCAGCATCAGTGAATTGATCAATGGTTTCTTTGTAGCTTTCTGAACTTTTGCTGATGAATAAGAGGAGATGGCTCTTGATTTCACCACCAAAGATCTTGCTAGCAGTTTCGTCACTGAACTCTGTTACAAGAGCAATACTTTCTGATTTGACAAAGTTTTTGATATTCTCAGCAGTGAGATCCCCCTCAAGAGTGGCTTTTCCATCATCAAACTAAAATCATGGACAGAAAAAGGCAAATCAAAAAATGGATTGCAATTGTTGCTGTTGATAAGGTAATTTTTATCAAATTGCCACTGACTGATAACATATTGACCGCATCAGCCTGCATAAGTATGAAAGACTATCATTATTGCTACTGTAATAACCATTTCCTTTCTTTGACGACATTAGCCTGTATAAGTATGAAAGACTATCGCTATTGCTACTGTTATAATCATTCCTTTTCCTTATCAATAATTAAGATGAAGAGGATGAAGAGGGACGTCTTGTGAGAACATAATTGCTATTTTACAAAGATGAATAATTGGTACAACAAACAAGTTACAATTACATAAAAATACAGGTCATGCATTGACAATGCTGGTGGCGAGCTGACAGGGAAAGGTGAAAGTGGCACAAAAGTGATTTTTAATAAACACCACAATGATAGCATCCCTTGATTTTTGAGGTGATGGATTTTTGGATAGTGGTGCCGGTAAAATGATCTGCAATAGGGTTACATAAATCCACTTCTGAATATTTTTCCATCACAGGAAAGTTACTGATGGATACTATAATATAATTTAGCTTTGTGGGTATATTGTAGTTTACTATTTGTATTTGTTGAATTGTACCTCGAGAATTTAAAATATGAAATGAACTGAAAAACAATCTGAAAGTAAGTTTTACTCCTATATTGTCCATCAAAAGAGAAATTGAATCATGCATGGTGTTGATGAGAATAGTAAGACAGATACTGTTGATTCACTCACCTTCTTGAACAAGACTACAGAGGCATCTTTTTCCTGTTCATAAGCCTTCATGCATTCTTCACAAGAGGCTATGGCAAATTCAACATCATCAACTTCAGCTGCAACATCAATGAATTGCTTAGCTTCCTCTGAATCTTTGTTTTTAAAGAAACCAACAACAGCAACTTCCTTACTGTCAATAAACGTTTTCAGATCATCTGCTGATGTGAACTCTACTGCTGGAGGTCCAGTCTTCTTCTTCAACCATGAAACAATTTCTTCACCTGTACGTCCACCTATGCAAAATTAGCTTTTATTAACAATAGTGACCTAGTGAATTGGATAAGTTTGAAACTAGGAAGGAAAGGTTGATAGTCCAACTGTCTCTTTGTGAAAATATTGGTCTTTCAAAAAATTAGTTCTGCTTATGTAAGTGACAGGCAATGGACTGTTTCAAGAAAAACGTTGCATTTCATGATTCTTTTAATTATAATTCATTTCAAAGAAATTGAATTTTCAGCTAAATCACAAAAGAGCTACTGCTCTATCCGCCGATCCATTCTCTCACATTTCTAAGGCTTTCACGTGTTCAAAGGTATCATAGGTATAAACCACACAATTCTTGTGTAGTTGTCGTTTAGGATAATGGTAGACCAAGAAAAAAATGTCTAGCGCTGGGTAATTCGAAGAGTCAATTTTACAGTCTGCATATCTCGTCTAAAGGAACAACGCTACCTTCAATGAAATCTGCGAACATCTGGATCAAGAAAAGTTTACAACGAGGGTTAACCAAAGTTCATTCTAGATAGGCCCGTTGGTTGTCTATGCTTAACCTAACGAATGAATCCATACTAATTTGTGAACAGTATCTTGAAGGGTAACATTTTCATTAAATTATCACACATGTAAGTTACCTGTGAATTCGACGACTTTTCCTTTCCTGAAAAACTTGATTGTTGGAAAACCTTGGATCTGGTATTTCTCAGCAAGTTTGCTTTCAATTGTGGCATCAACTTTTCCAAGCTTGATTTCAGAATTTTCACTTTTCAATGCTTCGGCAGCCTTGGCATACTCAGGTTCAAGAGCTTGGCAATGCCCACACCATGGTGCGTCTAGAAAAAAGGGGAGATGCATTGTTTAGGACGGCAAATATTTTCCTTACTCGACTATAAGCCAAGCTGTATGAACTAGTTCTGCATAAACTAAAAGGCATGTAGTCAAGGTATTCATTTGTGAACTGTAGGCCTAACAAGAGAGCATTACTCACAGAATTCAACCAAAATACTCGACTCTGCATTGACAGCTTCTTCAAAGTTTGCTTGTGTCAAAACCAGAACATCTTTCTCTTCTTTAATTTCGGCGAGTACTAGCCCCAAACTTACTAAGAAAACTAGTAACTTCATGTCGATAGCGAATATGTTGATGCAGAATAAGGTTGATGTGTGGTGCACGTCGTATCTCTTTTGAAGCCTGAATGAAGAGATTTTGAAACCCTACGTGTCCTTCTAAGTAAGATGTCGAGCATGCGCCCTAGCTTTGGTCGTGGTGTCCTGTTATTGGTTCAAAAGTACACGTAACAAATACAGCTCAATTTGAACAGAACTGGCTTGACAATGCCTTACTTTGCTAACAAACAAATAAGTGCATAATTTAATCAAAATTACACGTTTTCTAACAATACTTCCCAACCTGAACAAATATCACTTCATGCGAGAACATAATCTTTGCGGGGGGGGGGTAGCAGCTAACCAGGAAGACTTCCAACTACCTCTAAACCACGGAGTTGAAATAGACTCATTACAAGAACTTTTTATCCAATTCCATTACAGAAGTCTCCCTCAAACTTCCTATATCGAACTGAGCATTTCTAGGTCATCAGAGTGACATTTCGAGCTGATTGTCGGAGTGATCGAATTTTTCAAGATTAACCGCTAGATCAATACAAATCTGACCGGATGTTTCAAGATTCTTATTTGCATGGCAGACTTCAAAACTTTGAAATCAGATGAATATTTGAAACCGTTTTCAATCTACTGATAAATTTCCTGTGGGGTGATTGATGACAATTAAAACTATCACAATGAGGTACAGTGTATGACAGAGAGTTTTCTCGTAAGGACTTTTGTGCCTCAAGAAATGTCCTTAGAGGAGCAAGCACATCCAAATTGCTTTAGAAAATAGCGTAATCCAAGCTGCAGGGGATGCTTGCTAGAACAAAAGGAAAACGGATCGATTTGTAAAGAAGTATGAAAAGCGAATGAACAAAGCTTAAATATTGCGCGGAAGAACGAAATATGCGTCGCACTGAAGATTTTCATCCGATTCTCACCAGAACTTGAAATGTAGGTCAGGGATAGCGCAGTGGTAAGATTCCTGCGCATTGGATCTATGGTCAGTGGTTCGAAACTACCAGCAGCTTAACTTTCACTTACAGTGAGGAGAGTCGTCAGGTCTCTGCAATGCCAGGCGTAGGAACCACAAGATGTGGTCACACCGAGAGGAATGTCATGGATACTGCTCGATATGCAAAAGGCTTCTCGGTTTCCATTTACAATATATAAGAAAAACATGACCTGCAGCTTGCTTTCAAGCTCCAGAAATAGCTATTTGCTACGGATTGAAAAGACAGAAAATGTCCAGAAGCGTACAAAAGAGAAGGACTGAATTCGTAACCTAAGACGCCATCAATGCACCGGTGCTACTTTCCTAGGTTCAAGTTTCGAACTGACAAACACTAGTAAAAAAACAACTGCATGTTAAGATAACTTACCACAAACCCCCATTTCTCAATGATTAGTCAACATTGCTTTCAGCATGAACACGTGCTGAGAATTTATCCCTGCGATGAAGTTTCCATATCGTTAAAGTGGAATTCAAACAGAGCCCTAGATATCGGGTTGGCCAGAAAGGCCATTCCCCCCGATGTTTTTCCGTGACCCGACCAGCAAGTGATAACGCACGTTCCTTTTTCGGGCGAGGATACATTTTTCTTCTGAAAGAAAATTTCCGTTCAAATTCAGAAAATACGGGTCACTTTAGGGCAAGAGCAACTCTTAAAAAAGACCAATTGACTTGGTCCCTCCGCACTAACTACGTAGTACAATGGTTGATATCATAATGGCAGCATCAATCAAACATCGGCTCATTGACTTGTAGCATGCTGCACGGGTCCTGAATCTTACCGATTTTTAATGAAAAGTCTGTAGTCCTCTTTTATTTGAAACTACCCCTTCACATCCACGCATCTCCAAAAAAACCAAACTTTTCCTCACAAACAAAGGTAACTGAAACTCAAAAATTACAAGGAAAGACTTTGGCTCTTAGACACAGAACTATCTTCCTGTGGGGTAACTTCAATACGTCTGTTCATTTATGCCGTTTCACTATTCTAATCTACAGCCTTGTGAAAGTTTTGCAGCACCACTCAGTATCTAATTGGCAAATGAACCCAGCGTTAAGGGTGAACAAGGTAGACATTTTGTTAGGCAAACATTGATAATATGATCATAATCAAAGAGTTGGAGTTGAAAAAACATTCGACCAAGATTTACGTTGATTGTCTCCAATTAGTTCTTGCTAAAACACTTTGTTTGAAATATTCAAGGCCATGAAAAAACTGCACCTAATAGGTCCAGAAATTAAGCTTTCATCAGAGGCAACACACTCCTATCTTGATGTTTCTCTCTTTGGCCTTCTTTACACTTCTTTCAGACAGCCTTTTTGTCAGTGAAACAAACAATTTGTCCATCAAGGTTGGGTCAATTTACAAATTTCACTCAATTTCCACAGATCCGCCAACAGCTCCTAGCTGCTTCTGCATTTTTTCTGCATCTTCTTTTGATAGCTTCTCTTTAATCACTATTGGCGCACTTTCCACAAATTTCTTTGCCTGTTTCATAAAAATAGGTGCACTATTTGTAAACAATGGCTATCCATCAAGTTTATTTAGAATTACTAATACAAAAAAAATTCAAGATATAGATTAAGATAAGGAATCTGGAGAAATTATGAAAGAATATTGTAACAGGACAATGCCTCTGTTGAATAATAGATGCACTTTTATGACGCATCTTTTCATATGTATCTTATCATGACAATGCTGACCAGTTGCATAACTTATATTATGGCAGCTCAAACTGAAAATCTGCAGTCAGAGTCCCTTAACCCGTTCACTGCCTGAAGATAGTTGTATAGTTGCTAGATCATCAATTATACCGACTTCACCACTGCATATTGGTAGCTTGACCCACTATAATGTGAATCATACCACTGAGCAGCATCTTCATGGAAAAGATCCGCTGCAATGAACAGCTGAGTAGTGATTGCCTTAGGGGTCAAGTCTTGCATCAAACACTCAAATGACTGTGACTGGCATTAAGTTAAACGGTGCTTCATGATTTGAAAATATTCCCTACTGTGCATATTTGAGGCAATAAATCTACAAGATGCTTTAATTCCCACTTTAAATACCTGAACAAGATTCATTTCTGGCATAATTATCTTTATTTCCTTTATCAACTTGACTTTTGATCCATCATCAAACTTTGTCAATGTAACAGTAAACTCTGTCTGCTCCTCTTTAACCGGTTCAGGGTCAGCATCCTTAGGACGAAAAAAATCAGCCATAAGCATGACATGTAAACTACAATTGTGCGTCTCATCTTTTCTGTTATGGTTGCCTGGGATTATAAAAGCCAAATTCTATAATTATAAATCACCATTGTAGAAAACTTAAAAAAATTCATTAGGAAGTGACCAACTAACCTGTGCAGCTGACGGAGCAGCCATGAGACCTCCCATTGGCATCATTGGTGCATCTTGGATGTTAAGTGTTTCCTGCAAAAACAGTACATATATAATCATATTGACTGACTTCATACAAATACAAAAGACATAAGTCTACATTTTAAATAGAAAAAATACAATCTAAATCAGCACTGAGGTGTGGTAATATTGCACCGAAAAGTGGAAAAATAATTTTCTCAACACTGAAGATCTTTTGGCTAATGAATCATCAGGGTAAGATAAGGTTTTCTTGTTGGACCAGTGGTGGTCAGTCACTCTTATTGCAAATTATAATGCACAGAATGCAAGAGTAAATTTTATGCGTAGAATAAAATAATGCTATTGCTTATCTGAGGATTATTAAGTTTTTATACATTAAAACATTTATATCAAAAGCCTATTTCTGGAGATCTGATAATGACATAATGAAGAATGATATTAATAATGAATGGCATTTGCAACTTTTTTTAGTGAGTTATGTTTGGGAAAGGCCATGGTGGCCTATAAAATGCCTCAACAAAGGAATAAAGAAGAAAGCAAAAGGCTAACAGGAGAGCGAGAGATCAGATCAAGTTTATTGATCTTGGACTTGAAAGATGGCAAGTTGTAAGAATCAGGAAAGCAAGAGGAAGGCAAGATGCTCCATAAGTTGCATGTTCTAGGAATGAATGATGATTTGTGGGACAGGGTTCGTGGATTAGGCAGTGAAACTTGGAAAGGGTGTGAATGGGTTGAGCTTCTGGTGGTTCTGATACGCCTCAGAGGAACAGGAATAATCTCCCTGATCTTGTGAGAACAATGTCCGTTAAAATATCTATAAAAGATGTAAAGATCTCCAACTAATCGACGATGGGAAGAGGTTCGAGAGATTTTGTGAGGTTGGTGAGATTGCTCTGCTCTCACCACAGGATTCTAGAGCAGAGGACCAGACATGGACAGCACAAGCAAGAAGATCACCAGTAGACCTGGCTTTTCAAAAGCCATACTGGTGATCAGAGAGAAGATTGCTTGTTTCTAGGAAGATAAGAAGTTGTTTAGTGATGATGGTCTCCATTGTTTTAGAGATGAGTGAAGCTATTGCAATGGGACGATAGTTGAGTGGATTAGACTTGTGCCTTTTTTTGGATAGGAAAGACTTTGGCTTGTTTCCCTGAGGTGGGAAATGTGCCAAGAGTGTAGGAAAGCTGGAATAGTTTGTTCAGAGTAGGGGCAATTTCAAAATATGGAGGTAAAGTTGCAATTGAATAATAGTAATAAAAACATCTCCCTTCTGGGCATATTTCATTGCAAGTAGACCAGCAAGCATATCAAATCAACGGTATACATTTTAGTTTAGGTTTTAAAGTTCATTCAAAAATTTTATGATTTGTTTAGTTTTCTAAAAAGTACTCTCAGAATAGGCAAACCAATTCAGGCAAGGGTTTTCTTCTGTTTAGTTACATCAAATGAAGAATAAAGAAGATGTTTGAAAGTAATAGCAAAATATTCAAATTCTAAAACTTGAGTTTTACGGCGCATTGTATACTAAAAAGCATCAAATTGTCTCACCTTCAGTAAGGTATTTAAATCTGATACTTCAGCTAATGTTAGATTTGAAATTTCCGATACAATATTTGTGATCTTCTCAGGATAAATCTTTGCCTCTCCATCTTTCCTGGGAATTGGCATGGGGGCCTCTGCAGTAGATTGACATTTTTGACATGAAACATACAATGTCCTTTTCAGCTGTTTTCCATGGCCAGATGGCTTGTTTAAAATACCTCTGTTATATGCAAGAATAAAGCAAATCAGCATGATATTAATCTAAAACTGATACAAAATATTTAAGACTATTAGAGTATGTAGTCCTAAACGCAATCACTTTATTTCCCACACATACACGCATTGATAAATCCTTACGATGTATTGATTGCGGAAAAAATATGCATTATGGTATGCCATAGATTCTATCTTCGGCAAATAGAAACAGTGACAAACGTGGGTACAAGAGAGGCGACCAATTTCTTTGTGAAATCTATAACAACGACGTTAAATTTACATCTGGCTTAAAATCATTGCCCTGAATTGGCAAAAAGCAACTTCTTCTACCCTTTCTACATCGAGCATTCATCATCGCTTTCCTAAGCAGATTGGATGATCTATATGGGCTCTGCAGAAAGTGGCCTAAATTTGTGAACGTTGTACAGTAGCAGCTAAACCCAATGGAGTCTCACAGATGCAACTACTTCCAAAATCAAATTGAATTTCAAAGATTAATGGGCAATTAACGGTCATACTTTCCATATGACAATGCACATCGTTTTAAATTGATTCTTAACATCCTATCCATACTTGTTCTTATTCCCGCCATCTTGGCTGCTTCATGTGAGCATATAATGGGACTGGGTCTAGTGATGTCAGATGTCACATTGCAGTCGGGTTGATTTGAGATGTGAGCTTTGTGGCAATAAAGCTTTCGAACAACAATTAATAACAAAACTTTCCATATCGCATTGAGTCAACGGCATCTTTAAAGCACCCTATTCACATTACACCTTCTGAGCTGTATAGCATACTCCATTTAGAGCTTAGCAGATACCCGAGACAGGTCTTCAAGTTTTTCTTCATCACCCATAAAACCATTTCTTGTGCGCTTCTACTTGCATTTTGTTGATTGAAACTGACTTCTTCTGTTCTTTAACAACTTATCAAATCTAAGGCATTTTTAATCAAGTTCGTTATCTACGAGATATTCCTTCATTAAGCTACTTTCTTTTGCTTGCTACTTGATAAATATTGTTATTTGATTCAATTGACGAGGCCCCTTAAGCCGTGGCTAATACACATGGGGTCCTCCCACTTAAGATTTTTAATCAAAATATAGATTAACATACCAAAAAATCAAATTACGATTTGAGATGCTACGCAAGAATTCAATGACAATTTTAAAATTGCTAGTGGCTGCATTGTGAAGCCAAAAAGTTAAGAGCTGGAAACAATTCCTCAGTTTAGGATGATAAAAAAATTAGAATTAAGCTAAATTCTAAATAGATGGTTTAAATATATCAAGGGAGGGTGCCAAGGTGGTATCGGTAGGAAAGTCATTATTTGACAACTTATCAAATCCAAGGCATATTTCCACTGTGCCTGTTGCTGAACTGTTTCTTGACCAGCCTTAAATCAGTTTCAGCATTTCGCAGAACGTATGAAGTGAACTTTGAGATCAAAGTGAAAAGGCAACAGTTTTACTTCCGTTTATTCATTTTTTCTTTGAGAGGATTAATTAGTTAAAATTTCAACATAGCAAGAGTAAGAAGATAACTCATACTAAATTGATATTGCTAGACGATTTTATAGTTCTGTGTAGGTGGGATTGAAGTTCTTCTGAATTCCTTTTTGCTTTTAGAGATATCAACGGCTGACAAAAATCGTTTTCAATAACCTGAATTCGTATTCAACGAATTCCGCTTATTGATTCCATTTGTTGCTGAATTATCCATATTCCACCTTCATTCGTAAAAATCATAGGAAATCACCATTAAATCATCGCTTTCCTGAACTAGATTTCTTACTCCGTAAAAAGCAAGGAAAATCTTAAGGAGCACAAAAGTGAGTAGGGGACGTATTGTATATATGCATGAAATTGATGAAAACAATCTTGTCCTAAAGTTGAGAAAAGGAGAGAAAACAAACACCAGCGAACTGTTGCCATGTCAATTTATCATGAAAAATAAGTGAATAAATAAACACGCTTTCATCATTAATGAACGATAGACAAAATGGACTAAAACACACGAGAACGTAAATGAAGTTTCACGCAGTTTTTGAATTGTGGATCTTGGGGAGAATGCACTCTACCGGAATATCCATCCTGGCTCGGAATGTTATCAGCATCGGTCAAAATAATAAAAGACGGCACGCAAACTACATAAAGACTGTTTGGTGTGGACACTGGAACTTTTCGGGATTCGATCTAATTTGATAAACAGTACTGAAATGGGAAAAACTGTATCTAGCTTCAATTTCTATGATTGGTATCTTTTCACTTTTTCCCATGTGTTCCCGTTAAAGACAGATACTGCCACTAGCAAAGACAAGGATTTGACTAAAGCATATGCGATTTCCTTTTCGTAGGATGTCCTCCCAAACATACCCATGGCACTAACGGGGATCAAGCAGATACCACTCTGTTTATCCCATTCTATCTTTCATTTCTGATACAAATCTTTTTTAAGCTTTGGATGATAGAAAGAAATAATCTATCCTGACAAATAAATTAATTCTATAAATTACTCGTCTTGTGTGCGAAGCTTTCACGCGTTCATTCATGCAAAAAAGGAGAAAAAAGTTTAACGAATTCTTAGAGTAACTCGACCAAGGAAGTCCGAAATCGCCAAAAGCGTTCCACCTATTCCGTTTCTTTTTGCTCTTTTCAATTTTATCTATTCGTGCTGCCAGCCCTTGGTAAAATAATTTAATAAAGAAAAAATTGCTAACGAAGCGATCAAATGCATTTTAACGAAATGCTTCACAATGTCTCATTCAAAAAAGGAAATTTCTTGTGAGATGGATTGTTGATTTTAATCCTGAGAATCTGATTCTCTCAATTCATCTAGAATGAAAAAAGACCCAATTTAGATAAATAAATAAATAGATAAATAAATATAGAAGAAAAGAGAACAGAAAAGCAAGGAAAGTTGAAAAAAGGAATAAAGAAAGGAGAAAAGAAAGGAAAAGGGAGAAAGGATTAATGAAAGGAAGAAAAACGAAAGCGGGAAAGAAAAAAGAAAAGGAGAAAGAAAGAAGGATGGAAAGAAATCAAGATTAAAATTCAAGACAAGAAATGCTATAGCGTGAAAATTTAACAAATATTATTTTCAATGGTCTAGAGATATTCATGCAAGAATGATTTAATGATAAATATGGAGGAAACAAGATTGATTAATGAGAAGGATTACCCGTGATTCTATCTTCTGGACGGTGCCCTGGATGGTCTTGCAGACAACTGAATGCTATCAGAGCTGGTCTCAAATTCACTAAAAATTGATGTATTATTTATGTTAGTCAATAATTGGGAAAACGAAGGTTAATAAAGACTATGCATTTCAAACAATGAAAAAGGAAGGAATTTGAACATGTCAGATCGAATGCACAAGAATGCAGAGCTTGGTAAGAGACCTCGGATAAAATTTGTTTAGCAGAAGAAAGGTATATAAAGCATCAAACTTCTCATACCATAAATGCGTGATTATAATGATACGTGTGACTTAGAAGAATGATAAGTTAGCAGCCAACCGCGACTGGAGATTTAAGCATTGGAGAAAAATGAAACTGATATTTGAGGCAAAATCAAAAACAGACAGACACAAGTTGCAGTTTCAGTTTGCAAGAAAAGTTTAACATTGAACCTCCAGCGAATTAGATACCCTTTGATATCTACCTTGGAATGAGTTAAAATTATCACGTTAGACTAGATTGAGGCTGCGTTTACACGGCACCGGATCACTTTTGATCCGATACAAAAGTGTTCCTTTCTCCCTCCCGCTTACACTGTACCGGTACAGTTTTGGAACAGTGCAGGTACAAAACTGTTACTCTTTCCTAGCAGGTACAAAACTGTACCTGATCGCAGGTACAAAGTTGTACCGGATCACTTCATCTAGTGTAAATGCATCGCTGATCCGTAGCACTTCTGTATTGGATCAAAAAGTGATCTGGTACAGTGTAAACGCAGCCTGAGATTCACGAAAATTAGCCTGCTCGTTAACACCAACGTTTGTTAATAGTTAACTCATCTTAATCTCATCTTAATTCAGCTTTCCATCTTGAATCAAACAACAAAATCTTAATCTGAATCTGAGTAATCTAAATGTAGCCTTCCTTTTTCAAGAGAGCCGCCTCACTTTTGCTTCCATACGTTCCAAAAATGGCACCTAACTGAAGCATAGGCGATTTGGTTTGGACGCCCTTCCTAGCACCACGGATAGCCCTCGTGGAATTCGAAGTACGCCATTCCCAGTTAGTGAGTCATCCACGTAGCCCACTAAGCTTCCAGAGGAGATGAAGGGCCTTCTAATTGTGCACTTAAAGACCTTAATTACGCTATTGAAAATATTTGGTAATATTCACGTACGCTTCTTCCTCCGTCTTAACAACGCGCGTTTCCGTGGTAACCTTGCCATCTAGGAAATCGAGGCCACGTGTTTTGTACATGAGCGCCTTCACAGCAGCATCAGCCCGCTCAGTTGCATCCTCAACATCAACCTGTGCGTGCTTGTAGCGGGAAGTGAGCACCATGGCTGACGATTCCTGATGAACAACGACGTAAACAAGCGATTAGCTGTTGATCTGATGATCTCATCAAATCAATTATTCGTCATACATGCATCAAAGGAAACATTCGAATAATTTGACGGCCGAAAACGTTCCAATCACCAAAAGAATCAATCAGAATGATGAAATGTTATGCTTGGAGTGCACTACTCTATGGGTCTGCGACGTTAAAGATCAGTGGAGAAATGAAAATGAGACTAGAAGCAACGGAGATGCGGTACCTGAGAGGATTGCTAAGAATACAAGGGATAAAAAAGACTAGAAAAGAGGAAATACAGTACTATCGTTAGCAAAGTAGGGCCTCATTGTTGAAGGCAATCATATAACAAAAATTTAGATTCTTCTTTTTTAGTGAGTAATTCTGGGGAAAGGCCATGGTGACCTATATAAAGCCCCAACAGAGGAAGAAAGAAGGAAGCGAAAGAATAAGAGGAGAGAGAGAGAGATCAGATCAAGTTCATTGAGCTTAGATTTAAACGATGGCAAGCTGTAAGATTCAGGAAAGCAAGAAGGCTAGACGTTCCATAAATTGCCTTTTCTAGGGACGAATGATGATTTGTGGGAGAAAGTTCGTGGATTAGGCAGCAAAACTTGCAAAGAGTGTGAATGAGTTGAGCTTCTGGTGGTTCTGACACGCCTCAGGGGAGCAGGGATAACCTCCCTGATCTCCTGAGAGCAATGCCCGTGAAAGTATATGTTGAAGATGGTTCTATACGGCCTTAAGTGTGTTCCTAAATTAAACATTCGTGAGGTATATGACATACTGTACTTTCATTGATAAAATCCCAATTGCAAGACATTAAACAACCACAAACCTCCCTAGCCTCCATTTCATCGTAAAAGGAGGAACATTTCACAGAGATGATCATACATAAATGAGATTTAAAGGCAGATTGAAAGTGTGCTTTGAAAGAATGGTCCCTGGATGGAGATGCTCTGATGAGTGTCAAACGCATCAATCTTCAATTCAACAAATCATGTTTCCGCAGTTCTCTGGAGCACTAGAGTTTTTTGCACAGAAAAACTTGTTCAAAGAAACATACGCCTTTTCTGACTGTCCTAATTCGGCTAATGATATCTCGAACTGAAAACTGATAACACGCAAGAAAGAAAATACAGCTTTTGAGTTGGCAAAAATGCGGCTTTGGGCAAAAGATGGCTGACGAAATGAAAAGTGGAAGGATAAATTGTTGAATGGATACCGCTGATTCAAGTTGTGCCCTCATCTTCCTCATCTTCAACTGCAATTGTTCATTCTCAGCCCGTGCTATTTCTGCTGCATTCTTCCATTCTTCCAAGTCAATCTCCAGTTTTGTCACTCTTCTTTCATACTTTTCTTCAAATCTCTGAAATCCTCTTGTTTGGTGAAGAACACTGGAAAGATCTTCCTCCAACTCAGCATTCTAAAAGAAATTCACGCAAATATTCAAAAGATTCCTCGATTGATGAAAAGATGCGTTCCTGATGACCAAATCACTATTCTTTATAAAAATGATTCTACCTAGAAGTCAAAGGCAGAAATTTGGACACTGAGAAGCTTTTTGCTTATCGAGCAGCGTCCAGGTCCTTCTTCTCGATGTGAAAACACCTCGTAATTCATACGCCTGGAATTACAGAGGGCTGGCGAATCTCCTCACTCTAAGTGAAAGTTTAGCTGAGGTGGGACTCGAACCACTGACCATAGGATCAATGCGCAAGAATCTTACCATTGAGCTATCCTGACACCTAAATCACTATTGACCATTGCTTTTTTGAGATGTACTCAGGCGCAGCTAATGATTAGCTCAGGCGAAAGAACAATGTCACTGAGTGCTTTAATCAATCTTCGGTGCTGGTAATCAAAAATCTTAAAATTAGCTTAATCAGATGGTTGTTTTGAGCTTTCTTGGGCTGGCAGCAGAGCTGGTAGAGCGTTTCCATGGCAATTTTAGGGCTTCGAGTTCGCTACGAGCCCTCACCCACTAAGCGTATGAGTAGCACAACTTAGAATCTGAATTGTGCGATGAATAACCTTTGGTTCAATAAGTTCATGGTGGGAGTGCCATTCCACTTTGGCAACAATAATCCCCCGACTTAGGCCAACTTAAAGGGTTATAAACTTTCTCGCTCTTCGCCTGATATTGCATTTAGCCCACTCCAACTGACTGCCTCGTTGTGAAGTAGTAACAATGATGACTTCTAATGCTAACCTGGCGCTGCAGAGTTTTCACAGTGCTCTTCAGCTGCTTTACGTCAATGTCTTCCAAACCAGCCAATCGGATCTGAGTCTCTCGAAGCTCCTTCATAGCACTATCTCTGGACATTTTTGCCTCGCTTTCAAGCTCCACATACTTTCGAAGACTAAGCTTGACTTCTTCTAACTACGAAATAGAGACACAACAAATGTAAGGACATTTTACAAAAGACAGGCTACCTTCGCTACTCCAGCATAGAATATATTCATGAAAATTCCATTTATCATACTGAACGGGTTGATCTGTTTAGAAGCTTAGTGGGGTAGCTGATTTACTGGTTATGGAACATGTCTGCTTTGCTGAAAGGTGCCAGGTTCGAGGCCTGTTCCTGCCCATATTGGGATACTTTAACCTTGCCCACCCTGACCCTAGAAGATACCTGATCAAATGGTTGGGGTAAAGTGCAGTGAGGAAAGAAACTGGCCATCTATCCAATGATGTCGTGGCTCAGGATAGTACTTCACACAATGCTCTTCAACGATTCTCTTTTGAGCACGATACTCGAATTTCATTACCAAGTGAACACGTCTAGTTAGGCACGTGAAAGATGAATCATACCTCTGTATAGGCATTGCGGGCTCGCTCCTCCGCATAACGAGCCTTCACATCCAAGTCTTCACATTCGGACTTCAAATTGTCAATCTCGATTTCATTTTTGAGTCTGAGTGATTCAAGATAGGAAGCTTTCGTTTCAATATTATCCAGTCGCGATGTGCTACTCTCAGCTTCACCTGCGAATCGACTTTTTACTCTCTCAGCCTGGGCATCAGAAAGAAATATTGAAGAAAATTATGGATGCAGATCACCAATTAGCCACAAGAAATGAGATATTTAGTCTGCAAGATTGGATACAGAATAGGATAACAGGATTCACGCTAAAAGGTCTGAATTCAGCCATGAAAGTCAATGTATGATTTACTTTTCCAAGAAACCAAAAAACGAAGTAGATCTTCCAAAGGCATGTTTTAGATCATCAGGGCATCGATGATTGGACAAGTGAATAAATCATTTCACCTGTTAGCCAGTCAATCAATCCGTCAATCAGTTAATCAGTCAGCCAATCAGTTAATCAGTCAGCCAATCAGCTAATCAGTCAGTCAATCAGCTAATCAGTCAGTCAATCAGTCAGTCAGTCAGTAATTCAATGAATGAGTTCATCAACTTGCTAATCAACCAATCAGTGAATCAATCAGTCACCCTATTAACTAATCAGTCACTATATTAAGCAATCAGTCTATGAATAAATCATTGCATCAGTAAATCAAATAATAAATTAATTACCCGTTCTAGGCTTTCTCGCAGCAAATCAATTTGTTTAAAACATTCACGGTATCGTTTTTCAGCTCGAGCGAGGGCCACACGAGTGTGTTCATGGCCAACTTTCTCGTCTTCATAAAGTCCAATCGTTTCCTAAAGATCGACATGACAGTAATTAAAACGTGGCAAAAAATGTACTCTTTTCATATCCAAAGAGAATTTAAATGTTTAATACTCATTACATACTATTCATACCTGAAATGTTATCCTTACATGAAGGAAGATCTTCACTGGGCGATCTATAGACCTCGTCAGAAAATTTGCGTCGATACGTGCGCAAGGTGAAAGATTTCAACGTCATAGTGACGAAAGTCACTTGGAAAAGGTTAGAAGTGACCTTCGTTCTTCGCCAGAAGAGGCAATTGTCTTACTTTTCAACAATACACTTGCAGTTCTGAATAATATGCCATTTTAAAATGGCTGCTATCGACAGCGGAAATGACTCTGAAACTGTAATCGGGTAGACAGCTTTTGCATCTTAAGCGAAGTGTTTAATGGTCATGATTATAGAAATAATAATAATTTGCATCTTTATTCTGGATTAAATACTTCAACTTAAGTTAGCTGTTAGATTATAGAAATAATAATAATTTGCATCTTTATTCTGGATTAAATATTTCAACTTAAGTTAGCTGTTAGTAATCTGTGTCCAGTGAGTGTTTTAGAGCTTCATTTCAGAATCTTCATAGTATCATTGCCATTCCCTTATGATGCTAAGAACCTTTTTCTTCATCATCTTTTAAAAAACCTGCATGTCAGCATACTGGCGCCCCATCTCAGGTACTGTTCTTCGGTTTGGGGCTGCTGTAGTGGAACGGGATTAGATAAATTGCACAAGATTGCAGAACGGGCTGTTAGAATCATAACTAATAGCCATTTGATTCTCCAAGCAAACCGCTGCTCTCAAGTCTTCGACTTAAGTCCATCCGAGAATTGATAGATTACGGAGTAGCTGTCATGACGTATAAGTCCGTAAATGACCTTACCCCAGTATGTCTAAAAAGATCTGTTTACCCGCAAACCTCACTGCTCTTACCAAGCTCTACGAAACACTCAGTGATCTTAAACTGCCTTTTAAAAAGACGAGTAATGGCCAAAATTGATTTTCATTTAGGGGAGCGAAGGATGGAAACGGCCTATCGGCCTATCGGCCTATCGGCTGCTGCAAAAAAGGCGCCATCAGTAAAATCTTTTAAAGTAGCTATTTAAATATTTTGGTTCAGTTCTATTTTGCTGCTTTACCTTGCTTTGGATTTCTACTAGTAATGAACATTTGTATCTTGATTCTTTTATATTGCCATTTTGTTAAATTATTTTGTTTATAGATGGACGGCCCCTTGTAGACCAGCACTGCTGAATGGGTTGCCGTCCTAAAATAATTGAAATCATTGTTATCATTATTATTATTATTGTTGAGCAAAAAATTGTCAATCGGAGTTTCACAATGTTGGTGTACAAAAGTGCCTACCTTTAATTTGAACTGCAACTTCTTGTTGTTTCTTGAGAATTCTGCATTTGACTGAAGAAGCAACAATATTGTTTGAAACTAAGTTGTTGGATGGGCTTTAACCGGAAAGAAGCTCGAATCAAAACAGAGAGAAGAAAGTAGAAAACTACAGAAAAAAGTACATGAAATTCAAAAGGAAACAAAATTGAATGAAAAACGGCATCGAAAAGAGAATCAAGGCAAAAATCAAGGGATGACTCATGGATGGTAGCAGTTTCTCCAAGCACTAAAAGTCATAAAACTGCAATTAGGTGTGAAGATAGTGATGATAGAAAGAAGAACTTACAGCACTGAGAACTTCGATCTGGGCTTGTAGCTGTGCTAACAAATCAGTCATCCTTGCTTTGTGTTTCAGATAATCTGCAATCGTTTGTCGCTCCAGCTCAAGATCTTCCTTTAGATCCTTGATTTGTCGCTCATACGATTTCCTAGAAAACCATTCAACAAAAATGATATATTTAGGTCCTCGATACCAAAGCTTTGAATCTTAATCACAGGGGTGGCATATTCTTTGTCATTCGAAGATAATTGAACGTAGTGTTCAATGATGTAGGACTCATAATGAAGGGTTGTGTGTCCCAATCCAGCAAGGATATCTTCAAAAACACTATTGGCGAGGAAGGAGATGGGAAATCACCTCATAAAATCAACTCCTCTTGAAAAGTTCAAAGCACTATCTCTGGTTTCTGCTGTACTTGTAATCGAGTGTGCTACGCAGTTCCTATGGTTTGATATACTACATGCGTTCTTGCTAGCTGAGTAATACTCACGTTATCTGCTCAATGTGGAAATCCTTCTCAGTTAATTCCTTTTGTAGATCATTTCGTTGTTGTGTAAGTTCGGCTATTTTGGATTCAGCCCGCAATCTCTCATCATCAAGGGTCTTTTGCAATTCCTAAAGCAAATTTGATTGAAAAGATTTTTAAATGTTCAAAGAAATATCAAGAAATGAAGCCAAGAGGCCGATGACGACATTGCTTCAACAGTGTAAATTTTTACCGAAATTAAATATTGAATCACGATTTTTACATTTCCTGAAGGTTTTAGCTCTGCCTAGCGCTTGAAAGATGGATTTCAGGGCCCTGAAAAGCTACGATTATCAAGCAGTGGCCTGGTCTTTCCCCTTCATGTGATCCCATCTCGTTTTGCATACGCCTGGCATTACAGTAAGCTAGTGACCCTCCTTGCTTTAAGCAAAGTTCAACCTTGAAGCGGTGCGCAAAGAACTGACCATAGGATCTGTGAGCAAGTGACTTGATGCTGACCTTTTACCAAACATTTAAAAGTTTCAGATGCAGAAAATAATGTGGCGTCTTTATGAAAAAAACTGGGAAAACTGTTCCGTGAACAGGAATAATTATGAATCTCATGATCACATGCTTGATTAGAAAAATAACGATTGGGCGGTATGGTTTTGTTTCCGAGACCACTTTGAGCTCGTTATGACTCATGAAAAGATTTGAAAAGTTAGAAAAAGGAGTGAAATAAGAAACCTCAATAGCAATTCTAAGTTCACTAATTTCCCGCTCCAATTTCCTCTTCTCAATTTCCATTTCAGCCAGCTGTCTTTTCAACTCTTCAATCTGCTTCAACAGCTCATCGATTCGATCTTCAAGGATAGAGAAAATTTTTCCATTGTTTCTAAGATTCAGCTGAATCTAAAGTTGGCAAAAAGTGCTTCAAACGTAAAACAGCGTTGGATCTAAGGTCATCAGTAAATAGGGAAAAATGACAAAGAACGCAAATGATGAACGTAGATTATCAGATCTAAGTGGTTTGAAGAGCCTCTTGTTATCACACTTCGGACAAATCTTGCTATAATAGTTCCCAGGTCCTTCATGAATGCCAAAAAATGAGGCACTCGCATATGCATCAAGAAATACCAAAACACGAGGTATTCGTATATGCATCAAGAAATAAAAAACACGAGGCAATCGCATATGCATCAAGAAATACCAAAACACGAGGCACTCGTATATGCATCAAGAAATACCAACACAAGAGGTATCCGTATATGCATCAAGAAATACCAAAACACGAGGCACTCGTATATGCATCAAGAAATACCAAAACACGAGGTATTCGTATATGCATCAAGAAATACCTCTCTGTTGCCTGTTGTCCTTCCTGAACTGTTGCATCTCTGTAGTAACCTCATCGTGGGCACGAGTCATGGAAGCCAACTGGAATCAAATTTCGTGAAGTTAGGGAATCGGAAAGGCAGACTTGGAATAAAAACATCGGATGCAGCTTAAAATGAATTTGAAAAGAAAATGCACGAAGCTGAGGGTGAATGAATACTGCTGAAGGTGGCAATGGAGATGAAGCGAGCAAACATGAAACATTTTTGTTTTTATTTAAATGGTTCTACGACGATGTCAATGGCAGAAAGTTGGACACTGAAAAGCTTTTTGCTTATGGAACAGTGTCCAGGTTCCTTCTCTTGATGTCATAACACCTTGTGCTTCATACGGCGGGAATTACAGAGAGCTGGAAACTCTCTTCAATCTAAGTGAAAGTCTAGCGGAGGGTGGATTCGAACCACTGACCATAAGATCAAAGCCATCCTGACATTTAAAGACCTTTGCATATTTAAACGATCTTGAATTCATTCGAGCAATTGCAAAAAACGATGCGCAAACAGGAAATAAATGATAGCGGAGAGCAGCATGCAAGGCAAGAAAATCAATCTTCTTCTATGTTAAGGCAAAAAATTGATAAGACAAGACGAGGCAAGAAAACCTTTTCTCTGGTTGCTGCTAATTCCTTCTCAGATCTTTCAAATTGCAACAACATCGCATCGTACTTGACTTTCCACTTGTACGCAGACATACCTTGGTTGCCGCCAGCCTAAGAAAATGGACTCAAATTTAACTCAGTTGCATAAAGAATTTGCCATTTTGTAGAAATCTAAACACGTTTGGCATTTGATAAATCTTTGTTCTTGCAAAAATAGTCTTCTCTGATGCAAACTTTTCAAAGAGTATGCAAGCAGTTTACTTTTCACGGAATATGATGGCAATCAATAAACAGCGAAACAGTGCATCGCGAGGATGTTGATACCTGATCGAGGTAAGCTCGCAATTCTTTAGTGAGATCTGCAATTTTTGCTTTATACTTTTCAACAGTTTTCAATTTGATCTGTGACTCTGCAACGGCATCTTCTATGTCAGACATTCTAGTTCCGAAACGTCTCCTAAAGAGAAATGCACTTCGATAAAATGTGGATGATGTGGATAATCTCGTCAAAACTAAAGTATTTGAAGGAGGGAGAGAGGGAGAGAGGGAGAGAGGGAGAGAGGGAGAGAGGGAGAGAGGGAGAGAGGGAGAGAGGGAGAGAGGGAGAGAGGGAGAGAGGGAGAGAGGGAGAGAGGGAGAGAGGGGGAGAGGGGGAGAGGGGGAGAGGGGGAGAGGGAGAGAGGGAGAGAGGGAGAGAGGGAGAGAGGGATAGAGGGATAGAGGGATAGAGGGAAAGAGGGAGAGAAGGATAGAGGGAGAGAGGGAAAGAGGGAGAGAAGGATAGAGGGAGAGAGGAAGAGGGGAAAAGAGGGAGAGGGGAAGAGAGGAAGTGAGAAAGAGAGAAAGGGAGTAAGGGAGGAAGGGAGGAAAGGAGGAAGGGAGGAAGGGAAGAAGGGGGAACCGAAAATCAGCAACAGTGACATGCTACTGGATGACACCAAGATGGACACAGAACTGAAAGCTTCCATGAAAGACAGAGTAGACTAGAAAAAATGTAAGGAAGGAGTAATGCAGGGTGGCAGAAGGCCGTAATGAGATGAAGTTAGCAACAGTACATGAAAATGAGGCCTTGACACCAAGCACAAATCAGCAAAACGAATTTAATGCATGCATTAAAAGGTTTTCGGTGTTTACATGGATAAAACAAAAGCTGGCTTGTTTGTTTTTTTATCATAATATGCTTATTTGTCTGTTTTATTATCATTTCATTTAATCTCTGTCATTGAAGTTGCTTCTACAGAGAATGAAAGACCCTTCAAATGAGAAGATTTATTTCGATGAAGAACAATCTTGGGGTAGATGTGATGGGTTCTAGCAGAATTTTTCATTATGAGGAATGACTTCATTTACAAGCGCAAAGCTTTTGTACAGCGAAACGTCGTGTATTGGCAGCTTACGCGACTTTCAGCATTTTTGCGGACTGCTCTGACTCTCCCGATGCGTCTTCGTATTCGTTTTTCATTCTTTCGACGTCTTTTGAAGAGTCTTTGAGATTCGCCTTGAAGTCATTTCTAAATGCTTCTTCGTCATTAAGAACCTCTTCAACAGCTTCTAATTGCATCAGAGCCTCGCTCAGCTGAGCTTCCATCTCTTTCATCTTCAAATCGAAAAAGGAAAGCAAACTCAAGCAAAGTTCTATTGTAAATGAATTAAAAAAGTAAAACAGAGTATTTGTGACTCACAAACAGTTAAATCAGTGAAAAAGAAAGCTGAGTATTAAGATAAAATCTACAAAATCAGGGACCTCCATTAGTTTATAAACATCAAACTGTATGAACATTCAAACTTGTCACAGATCTTCTTTATTTTCTTCGTGAGTTATGCTTGAATAGGCCATGGTGGTCTATCAAAGCCCCAGCAAAGGGAAAAAGACAGAGGCTAAGAGAGAGTTCACGTCAAGATTTTTTATTTTAGATTTAAAAGAGGGCAAGATGTATGATTCAGGAAAGAAAGAGTAAGGCAAGACGTTCCATAAATTCCCCGCTATTGGGATGAATGATGATCTGTGGATACAGTTTGCTGATTAGGCAGTGAAACTTGTACAGGGTGTGAATGGGTCGAACTTCTGTTGGTCATGACGCGCCTCAGAGGAACAGGAACAATTTATCGATCTTCTAAGAACAAGCTCCGTGAGAGTATCTGATACATAACATATAATGAATATAGTATATAATGAAAATGGTATATAATGAAAATATATCGAAATAAATATATGAGAGCAAAGTTAGAAATAACATGAAAGAATAAAAACCCTTTCTTCGGCTTCGTCTTCGTCCATCTTTGGTTTTCGCGACTTTCGTTTAATTTCGTTCAGCTCATCCTCCAAGTCCTGAGTTCAATTAAAAACAAATGCAAACGCGGGACTGCAATCTTTGAATAGAGTTTATAATTTTTTGAGGGGAAAGAGTCTTATAATGCACAGAAAAGTGGAAACACAATCTACATAGTGATGGTGTCATACTGAAGATTCTTCTGTCGACACTCAATTTCACACGATTAGATCTGCATCTTGGCATAAATTTCAAAGTTCCATGTCTGACATTATTCCACGTTTCGTACTCTGATCAGTATCAGAAGAAGAGATTTTCAGTGTCATGGCAAATTATTTCCGGTCTTCTGTGCAATATTTAAGTTTAAAACATCAAAATTTCTAGTCTAATTTTGGATTCCAGCAACTATCCAGAGCTTGGAAATTTGATGAATGCCGGAATTAATGATCTAAAGTGTAGCGAAACTAGGCTTTAAGTCATGTATGCGATAGTTGAACTGTGCTAATTTTTTAGAACGAATAGAAGAATGAACAAATAAATGACAAAATTGCAAATTAAACAGGAATGAAACATCTAGAGCTCCCATCGAAGAATATTAAAACCACGTTTCGTTAATATTTCAAAAATGTCTGCAAATCAACTTAGAATGAGTCGCATGCTCTTGTGCTAAGAAAACGAGATTTGTAATTAACTAATCAACTCCAAAAAAGTTGAAAAAATATACCGTGACCCTCTGTTTCAATCTCTTATTCTCAGCAATAAGCTCTTTCTAAAAAATGATGATAACAATATGATAATAGATAAAACAAAAATCTAATTGTAAAGAAATGAAGAAACCAAAATTTCAGAGCGAAGCAAAAAGCCGATTTATGCATCATAAAGTAGTTTTTGAGATTTCGTTATTTGAATGTCGCACTTCTTAATTAGCAAAATATCGAAATAATGTGGTCAATTATTACCTCCGATAGACCAAGAAAAGAGAAAGGGGAGGCTAAAAATGTAGAAGCATATTTTGCAACATAGTTTATTCACACAATGGAAGTTAATCAAAGGAATGACCGACTGCAAAAGAGGAGAAGAGAGGCCACTCATCACCTTAGAAGGGAAAGAATTTAAGAATGACTAGAAAGATCAAAGCCAGACGATTGAAGGGGCTGGTGGAATCAATATATCAGACTTACAAACACTGAATGTACCTCTAACTGTAGAGCTTCCAAGCACTTAACGCAAATATCATTACACTTCTAAGAAAAAATGGCAAGTAGAGGTCTCTTCAGCAAGATAAATGTCATACCCTATCAGGACCTTCAGATGGAATGACACTCCTGCGTCGAACCTTTTCTTGACTTGGCAGCTGTGATTGCTTCAGATCAGCTAATTCAGACTCCAAATCCTTGATGAAATTACACATAATACAATCAAAACAGCTAAGGCAAGGAAGAAAGAATACCTAATAATAATACCTGGTATCTTCCAAGGAAGAATACCTACAGATAAAGCTACCAATGCTTGCAAAAATCGACAAATCACAATTGGATTCAAGAAATCATAGTAATCAGCAGACTTGTCCTTCAAATGATTGTCACCTTATAGATAGACCCCATCAATGAGAACATTGGAGTTGAAGAGAGCGAATTGATATCATTTATGAGCAGCAGCACAGTGATCCAGAAATCTTCACTGCAGTAGCAAAATGCATAGTACCAGAAATTCGTCTTTTTGTGTTCGGCAGCAAGTTGAATTAAATAAACAGACAGAAAGGTGGATTGATAAACATATTTTCTTACTTGAACGATTCCTTTCAGATCCTCATTTTCTTCAATAATTTCCACTTTAATTTCTTCCAATTCTTGAATTGTGACAAGACCACCTTTGTATTTGACTTCAATTTCATTGAAAGCCTCTGCAAATGAAGCAAAGACAATGAACGATTGATTGCCAGAAATTTCCCGGCAGACATTCATCAAAGCGTGACACGTCAGCCATTGGCCAAAATTACGTAGTAGTGGCTTTACTTTAATGGGGTCAGATATAAGATTCTTTCGTGCTACTCTCGCTAGAGTATGAAGCGTTGGATGACATCTGAAATAAGATTTTTCAACGAACTTATGAATGCAACTACCGAAATCATTGAATGCATAGCACATAAGAAAAAACTGTTTTTCCAGTCGTTGTCATAAAATAGCTTTGAAATTTTGAAGACAATCTTACGGTCAAGAGTGTTGTTCTCAGCTCTAATCACTTCGATCTCAACTCTGAATTTCTCATTCTCCTTGAGAAGTTCTTCGTTTCGCTCTTCCAACTCTTCAAGCTAAAAAGATGTTACGAATCATTTTCTAGATTCTGATTTTCATGAGAAAAAGAGAATGCCTTTTAAACCCAGCACCACAAAAGACAGACAGATGAAACAGAGAAATAATCTTAAGGATGAATGAAATATTGATTAATTTTGATGATGAATAATAGAGAGACATAGTTTTGCAAAAAGACTATTAAGTATTAGACTATGAAATTCAATGTGAAGTGCAAATGCTTTAGCAGCAAATCATTTGGTAGCAAAAAGCTTAAAGTGTGAATACAGGACTCTAGAAATTCATAATAGTACAGAGTGAAATATTTAATTTGATAAAGGAAAAAGTCAAGGAACTAAAAAGCCTTACATATACCACACTCATGGGAGCACAAAATCAGAGGTTGAATGGCAATCTTGATAGAAAATGATACCCAAAGACGTATTGCAATCAATTTTAGCGATTGAAAACTGATGAGGGTCAGTAAGTTATAAAAGCAGACATGTGAAAAGTGGTGAAATATTTCTCTTTAAAAGATTGTCTGAGACTTGAAAAAGTGGTGCCTCTATACTGCCACATAATGGTTCTAAGGCTGTCAAAAGTTACTCAAATTTATTGCAAAAGATCAGGAATGGTGGATTTCTATGAATTAATATCGCTTCAAATATCAGACCAAACTGGGTGAAGAGTCTTTATTTCTAAAAGTGTCATTCAATGTGTCAGTTTATGGAATAGAACCGACATGACTGGTAGGTTCAAGGTGGGTGTGTTAGCTAATCCCGCCGATCAAGATGATGGGTAATGACAATGCAAATAGAAATGCGAATGTCTTGTCAAATACTAGGACATGATGCAGGATGTACACTGCTTGAATTTATGTTTCAAATAATCACTGAAAAAAAGCTGGTTGAGCAGCAAAATGGGCTCAAGTTCAAACCTGCTTATCAACTTCATTCGCTAATCCTTTGCTGAGCTGTGGACAAAAATTAGAAAAAGACATCCTAAAAGTTGCCAAAATCAACAAAAGAGCTAGAATTAAAGAAAATAAATAAATTCGAAAGAAATCAGGGTTGAATTGAAAATTTTGGTTTGAAAATTTCACATGAAGCAAAGCTAATGAATGAAAAGTTTGGCACACGAAAAGATCCAAGAGTACTTCGGAAGAAAATCAAACAAGAAAAGGAATTACTTTAGAAACACGAAAAAAGACATGAAACGAGGTGAGATCTCTACAGGATTGAAAATTTGAAACATAGACTGAATATTTGTTTCACATAAAATCTTCAGAGACATTGGATGATAACGGCGAAATTTGAGATTTGCTAGTTTCAACTGGATAGCTAGTTCTAAAAAAGTGTTTGCCAAGACGACGATCGTAACAGTTAATAAATGCTTGATTGACTAGGTGCAATTTTCAAAAAAGTTTCAACATGAAAATAACAAATATATGGGGTAGAATCACTTACAGAAATAGTTGCACTGCTGTATCGGCGAGATTTTCCTTTTGAATTCTTCATCTCGATTGTTACTGCACTATACTCTCGTTTCAAATCAGAATATTTTCTCTCTGTCTCTTCGTGTGCAGCAATTTCATCATCTAGAGCATCTTGCAGATTCTAGTCATAGAATATCATTGATCGGTTATTGATGACTGCCTATACTTGATTTTCTAGGGCTATCTTAGAGCATCTTTCAAGCCTAACTAAAGCAAATCATAGATCGGGTATTGATGATTGATTATCTACACAAGCGGCCCCATTTAAATCACATTACGATCAGAGGAAGAAGAAGAAGAAGAAGAAGAAGAGCAAACCTTTAATTGCACTTTAAGTTCCGAAGTGTATTTCGTTCCACCAGTTTCCCTCTAGATAGATAAAAATGACTTCAATAAAAACACTGTTTCCAAACCAATCATCATGTAACGTTCTTCAATCATGGAAAATAAATATCAAAGTGAACCTAACTTTGCTGAAGAATTAGAAAAACTTAAAATGAAGCTTCATCATACCCCTTCCTTCTCTGCTTTCATGGCATTCAGTTGCAATTTAACTGTTTTCAATTTCCTTTGAGTTGCTTCAAGATCTTCCAAGCAATCTTCAAAATCTTCTTGCTTCAATCTCAGAGAATTCTCCAGCTCCTGCAATGTGATGCAAAGTAAAAAGACAGCAGTTTTCACTGTTCAAGAAATTCTTCATCTCACAAAATCCTATCAAAAACGCAAATCAAAGAGTTGAGGATCATTTTTTTTTAAACTTCAATTCATTAAGCATAGTTAAATTCTACAATTATACACCTCTCTAGTAACAAGAAGTGTACAACTGGCTATCTGCTTCGATACAATAAAGAAGGAAACTATAGCGAAAAACGGCTAACAGAAATATAAGACAATAGAAAGAAAAAAAGAATAAAATAGTTAAAAATCTAATAATTCCAGATTAGGCCACGATTGATTGCTCCTACAGAATACGTAGTATGTGCACCTAACAGCGATGCTCACGACAATAATGATAATAACAATGATAATGGCAAGGATATTAACAGCTAATGTTTAACGTGGGTCGCCTGTAATTAAAGTTCAACTTTTCATTACAGGGCCCACTATAAATAAAATCGGGTTGAAGTTAAAATATTTGAATTAAGATGAAAAAGAATCGTAAAAACTTCTAGTTACAAAAAGTATGCATGAAAATCCACAATCTATCCACAAGCAATAATCATGAATCATGAATAAAAAGTCATTTTAGTCACAACTCATTCCATACTTCAATCTTCTCATTTGCTGATCCAGTTGTAATGCCATCAACGATTTCCTTAAAAATATTGTAAAATAAATTTGCTCTTTAATGATTCATTATAATTCGTTAATGAAAATTATCCGCATAGAGTCAGTCTCAAGATTGAGCATCCCGGGCTGTGAGAAATGACCGTTAAGATATGGAAGTAAAGAAAAAAAGTACCAGAATTATTACGATGATTGAATTTGAGTTCAGAAGCAAAATATATCAACATAGCCCTTTTTATTCTAAAAATGGAAACATGTGAGTTTGTTAGTGCATGAACATTCTTGCAGGAAATAAACTAGAGCAATGCTTCTGTTTGGACAATCAAAGAAATAAGTCAAACATTGCGGTGCCAAAAATGCAAGAAAATCGTCTTAAAGACATTTTACTGTCAATTAGAAAAGATCCTTAAGAAATCACAACCTAAACTTAAAGGCAAGAGCTCATTTTTGAAAGATTGAATTACCTTTGGGAGATTTGCCTTGACATTTTCAAGTTCAATTGAAACAACTTTGAACTTCTTTTTGAAATCGGCAAGATTCTCTTTTGTTTCTGCATGGTCAGTTCTCTCTTCCTCCAATTCATCCTCGATTTTCTAAAGTTCGGGGCGATGATAGTAAAACTTAAAACCTAAATATGTTTAATAGAAAGTAGAGAACGAAAGCTCGATAAGACAGGGCAATGCAAATATACGACGTGATTTGACAACTGCAAAATTTGCTTCATACTTATTCAACACTTTACTTAGGTCAAAAAATGCTTATTATTAAGTCCCTATTGATAACAGCACTTTTTCAGTTACCAAGGGAACTCTGAATGAATAACTACCTTCTTATTATCATTATTATTATGAGCAAGCTCAGTGTCTTCGACAACTCCTCCGTTGACGTCTTAGAAATGCTTAAAAACTTAGAATTCGACCAAACATGCAGGCATTACGCAGTCAAGAAGATAATGGTGATTGCGATAAGGACTTTCTACTATTTCTTTGCCGAAGAAATAAGTAGCTTTTCCCCCATTGCATTTCTCATTTGTTGTCGTTCAAGTGGCCGATTGTAAACTGTTTAGAGAGTTTTATAGTTTCATGCTAGTGAATATTCCATGAAATGAAGTTTAAAAAAAGTATGATGACTGCTTCATCTGGGTCACATAAATGACTAAATCCTTTTCAAATTGAAAACTGAAAGGAGAATGCATTTTAGATTGCTGAAAATTAAGAAATAACCTTTATGAAAATCGTTACCTTCAGCTTAGCATCGCCACTCATAGCCGTCTTCGCCATCTTTGAATCGCCCTGAGTAAAAACATCAATCACTAGTAGATCAAAATGGTAAGTACCAATCAAAATTTGATGTAGATGTAGGTGAAATGAAAAAGTGCTTTTCATAATTTTAACAAATTTAGCAGAATGTTTCCAGGTTTAAATGTACAGGGAGGTCAGTCGATAGAGCATTGACATAGAAGCTTCACGTATTTGGGTTCGATACCAGTCTTCACCAGCTCAGCGTATGAGTATGACAGTTTGTTTGAGTTGCACTGTGTCGTGAATTGCTGTAAGATGATGATGGTAGGCGTGGTACGTCATCTCAGCAGAAAAAACGTCTTCCTTCTAGCTCGAAAGAAAAGGGGATGGATTCCGATGATTATCACCAGACAAACATTAGGCCACTCTTAACGATGATTCAGACATCGTGGAAAACCCCTAACCTCTCGTCTTTCTGAGTTCAGCTCATTGATTCGTTTCTGAGAAGCGTTGAATTTTTCTTCCATTTTCTGAAGTTCTGCTTCCGTCGCCTCATGAGCTGCCATTTCTTCGTCCAATGCGATATGCAAATTCTGAGGGTAAGAATTATCGAAAATACCATCACTGTTATTACTTTTCAGACTCCATCACTTCATATTGTATCTTTGAGTATAACGAAAAAATTCTTACTAGTAGATAATTGGTACTTGAATAACATAAAATATAGCTGTCATTATAAAAGATACTCAATTTATAATGTCAGAGGCTAAAACACGTGCACTTCATCTCTCCCATTGAAGCAAAATGCCGATAATTTCAGATGCTTGTTTTATTATTCAAACCCTTGATTCACAATTGGTTTGATAATGAATATCAAGTAGAGAAAAAGTACAAAAAGGTGAATTCAGAATGAAATAATAAAGCTGCAATTGAAGAATGAAGATCTAATAAATTTGAAACCTCGAGTTTTCTACGCAAAGCAGCAATTCCTGTGTCCTCATTATCCTCATCCTAAAGCGACAGTTGAAACAAAATAATCTCAATGCGATGAAAATATTCATAGCTATATTTGAAGAACATTAAGACATCAAGAAATTCATCAAATAGGAAACTCCACGCTTCATTTTTATTATTATTATTATTATTTTAGTAAATTGTGTCGAGGAAAGGCCATGGAGACTTATACAGAGCCACAACAATGGAAGAAATAAAAAATTGAAAGGCGTTTGAGCGGGAGATCAAATCAAGTTTATTGATCTTAGATTTGAAAGATGGCAAGTCATAGGATTCTGGAAAGCAAGAAGGAGGCAAGGCGTTCCGTAAATTACATTTTCTTGGGAGGAATGATGATTTGCGGGATAGAGTTCGTGAAGAAGGCAGTGAGACAGTGAGACTTGAAAAGGGTGGTGACATATCAATTGCTTCT
The DNA here is from genome assembly GCA_964026355.1 of Pseudorhiza aurosa. Lineage (NCBI taxonomy): Eukaryota > Metazoa > Cnidaria > Scyphozoa > Rhizostomeae > Lychnorhizidae > Pseudorhiza > Pseudorhiza aurosa. Next base: position 5,697,108 of record OZ032119.1, read on the forward strand.
CTAATTGCTTATGTACGATGAAACATGCTTCAACAAGGATAAAATGGAAGTTTTCTATGAAAATCAAATGGATTTAGTCATTACAACCTCAATACTTCCAAAACTAAACATGGAAGGAAGAATTTTTCAAAGCTAGATTCAGGGTACATTTGTATAATAGAAATGCTTGGCCCATTGCTCTAACAGGGTCGGAACCCTCCTAGACATAAAAAGTTTTTCAAGTAGTTTGTGGGACAGAGACATCGTCAATTCGAATTGCGTAATTACACTTTGGGTTCTCTTTGTAAAACTCCAGCTGCAACAAAAGCACATTCAGAATCTTCTGACTGGGTTCAATCAGAATCTACTTGAAATGCTGAAGTATAGTGATATTCACCCGAATCTCTCTGTAATACGGTGTGAAAGAGATTTTCAAAAAGAGAGCATAGGAAACGAACCAGATTTTGCAGTCGTTTGAATTCTTTGAGTTGATCTTTTGCAGCCTCGCACTGACGTTCTGCTCGGTCCAAATCACTTCTCAGTTCTGTTGCAACTTCCTTCTCTTCCTCTAGCTCAGCGTTAACATTCTAGGGTCGAAATTTTATTACTGGAAAAGACCTTAACCATTCGAAAAGTTATCATCAAAAATCATTCAGTAGAGTGTCAAGTTTCAAGCAAAATTCCTCACGAAAAGGATATGTAGAAAGGACTCATTCATACCCAATTAAATGCCAATAAGACAACATTGAAAATTGATATGAGAGAACTAGCTCAACACGATCAACAGAAAATGCAATAGAAATAATCCTAGATATATTAGAATGCCAAAGCATTTCACTTATGTTTGGTTGGTTACATGTAAATTTCATACCTTTAAATTCACTTGAAGAGACGAAAGTTTCTTATTCAGAGATTTCTCCACCTTGGGTCAAAATTGAAAGAAATTAGTTCTTTACTCAAATCAGTTATGATTGATGAAAGGGATAACAAATACCCAAACAGGACTTTAATTGAAGAAAACTTCGGAGAACTTCAAGCGTACATCATTCTTCTGTTCTTCTGCATCTTTCACTTCATTTTTGGCTTTTTTTGATCTGCTTCGTTCTTCCTTCAAGGCATGATTCAGTTCGTCAACAGTTGCTTCTTGTTCCTCAAGCTGCAACTGTAGCTCCTATTTTGTTGATAAGATTATCGTCATTCAACAGGCAGTGAAGCAAAAATGAATGCAAATACGAAAAATTTTGCCAAAAATAAATTCAAAAACAATAGAACGAAACTGGTAATTCAAATTAAATTTATTCACTTGAATGATTAGATCAATCAATAATATAGGCTGATACTTAAAACATGAAGGAAACCTTTCATTCAAATTCAATTGAAACTGCAATTACCAACCTCTCTTATACAGAGGTAGTTTGAAATTGGCTTGCCTGGCTTAGGGTTTACAATATAAAAACTAATACCATGGGAAAAGAAAAAAATAAATGTAAATATGTATATGAAAGATGGATATCAAATCGATAGGAATGGGGTAGATCTAATAGGAAAGAAGGTCAGGGTCGGTCCAAGTTTCGCTTCTGCAGCAAAAGATGCAGTTGGAGATTGGAATGGCTATAGTGGAGAGTTGGGAGATGAGGAATAACACAATTAGCAAAAACGACATGAAATCAAAATTTGAAAATCATTTTTGATTAGAAACAAAAACGAAACTTTGTACTGACAGCTATCTTTGATGTCAATTCTCTGGTGCCTTTTGTCGCCTTTGCATCATCCTAACCAAAAGGAAGATAGAAGATGCTTCATGCTGGAAATTCTAAAACTATATCAAGATGGTACAGGAGTGATGGGAAAATTTGATGATAAAATCAACAATAATGATGATAATTGAAACCTTCATTCGAACCCACATCAAACAGCAATAACAAATCCCTCTAACACAGGCGTGGGCAAACTTTTCAGCACAAGGGTCGCAGTCACAAATTCTAAGTTTTAAAGTACCGCACAGTATGCTGCCAAGGCTTTTTCAAAATTAGATTGTCACGCAATTAAGATGGAAAATATGCTAAAATCTTTTAAAAGCATCATCCATCCTCTGTATGGAAATGCTTTGAATGTTTATAATGCGTTTGTACGTAATCAAGCGACGAGAAAACGAGAAATACAGGAGAGTTGTTTTTGCTTGATACAAAGTCCTGGCTAGCCAAAAAAGGCACTCGGCAGGCCGCATGTGGCCAGCGGGCCGTATTTTGTCCACGCCTGCTCTAACACATAGGTAGTTTGAAATTGTATTACCTGGATTAAGGTTACAAGATAAGACAATGGTACATAGCTAAATTTATATGAAAATAATAGCAAGTCCTATAAAGGAACAGTCCTAATGGGGAAGGAAAAAGGTCTGGATTGCTCCAAGTTATTTTTCTGCAGCAAAAGATGTAGTTCGTGATGCGAATAGCGAGAGTGGAAAGTTTGGAGATCAGGAAGCGTCTATGCTGCTGCTTTATGGAGAGAGAATCGCACGTTTCAAGAAAGATGTGGAAGGAATTGCTTAAGTATGATAAGAATAATCATAATGATATATATATACAAGATGACAAGTTTACTTCATGAAAAATAACAGAAATTTCTGCCCTCAAGGCAGTGCCTGCTTAAAAAGTGACAAATGGAAGAAGAAAGAATATTGAAAATGCAAATAAAAAAAACCCCATGAAATATAATTAAAAAGAAAGCTACAAATGCTAACACTGGGAGACCACTTTTAGAAAAGAGGCGAAGGGGATACAACGTAGTACACTATTGAAATAAGTGAGGTGCTGAAAAGTCGTTTTCCATTGGCAAAATATACTTGGCTAGCCTAAAAACTCTACGAGTACTAAAAAATCTTAATTAAAGCGTAAAATAACATAATAATCTTATGAAAAATCTCATTATTGCACTTCATTTATCGTCAGCCTCGAGAATTAATGGCATGAAATTCATGCAAAATTCCTCATTCGTCAAACTCGCATCTTCAACATTGACCGTAATTGAGATCTATCAAAACGATACAGTTAGTTGAAAAGCAGTACCAGAGTACTAGGGGCTGTTAATTATTCATTGGTCAGCAGAACTTACAGTTTCCTGCATGTCGTACAACTCTCGCTGCGCTGCTTTCAACTGATTTTCTGCTTTCTGTAACTTCTTAGATGCTCTCTGAAAATTGCTTCGCTCCTCTTCAAGAGCCTCTTCCATCTCCTGCAAAAGAGTTAGTTATAAAGATAGACATCAAAATAATACATTGAAAAAAATAAACAAGACGACACTTGATAAAGTAAAATAAATCAAAATAGTTTATCAAAAAGTGATATACAAAAATTAATACTAAAAATAGCAAAATATCAAAACAATACATCAAAATAGTACATAAAAGTATATAAACAGCATAAAATAGGGTAACATATTCCAAAATAAAATGAATAAATAATCAACTGAATAAATCAACAGAATGATGAAAGACGTTTTTTAATGAATAAACTGTGGTTCGAATGAGTAAAATCTGCTTACTCGCAGTCGTTCTTCTAATTCTTCATTCGCAGCTACGTTTCCAACACTGCTACCCTGCAAAGCAAATACTGATTTGAATAAAACATTTCCTGCTCTTACTAATTGAATTTTCTGGGATTCAGCTTAATAAATTTTGCAGGAAATAAAGAAGTTTTCAATGTTGTTAGTAATGAGAAAGGTTTCTAAAATCCCATCAAGCAAGAAGCTATAGCACCATTGACAAGTCTCCATTCAAGAGCTTTTGGTTTTGAAATTTTGAAACGTAGAAGATGCGAAGACATTGTTTCCATAATGATTAAACCAAGAATCTGCCATTTTCAATGCCAGATAAAAGATGAAGCATGACACCTACTTATAAAAAGGAGCATCCCCCTATGCCAGACTGAACATGATGCATATGTAGATGAAGAAGAAGACGAAGAAGAAAAAGAAAGAGGAGAAGTTGATCATCGACAGACCTGTCTTAGTTCAGCTAACTCGTGTCTTGCGTCTTCTAAATCTCGCTTAGCTGTCATCAACTTCTTATCTGTTCTGTCGTGCTCTCCTTGCTCTTCGTTTAACATGTCGTTCAGCTCCTACCAACGTAATCATGTTGTTATCAAATGAGACTTCATTGATGTGGTAAAACAGCAATCACCATTGCAGATAAGCTTCAATGCAGTAGTACTGCAATATGAAATCACACAACTCAGTCTTCTCCGAACGCATGAATCCTGTTGCATTCTTATGCTGTGCAATAATCGAAGGTATGGAGAGCAATGCAACCTTGCAAAAAATAGCACGGGCTATGACGGAACATGGCTGTTGTGATCAAAAAATAGTAGCAGCTTTTCCAACGCTAAAAGGAGTGCCAAAGATGGTGGGAAGATTCGGAATATATAGAATTGAATCATCAACATTAAGGTCCCTAACAAAACATCAGAATGATTTTATAGATTGATCAATTTTATTTCTTCTTCTTCATTCACCTTGATTTTATTTCTTAATTCTCTTGCTTCCTTGTTGTCTATCTTTGACGGTGCACTCTGCAATCAAAGGACACATATTAACAGCAACAAAATACCGCTGCAATCATATTGCAGAGGAAAGTAAGAAGAATGATAATAATCAGGATAATGATATATAATAATATATAATAACATAAAATGATATACAATAATTTATATTAATATTCATACAGGATAAAACTAAGTCCGCTTGCGCAGAAGCTGCTATCAGTCAAGGTCTTGTGGAAGTGGAGGTCACACGCAATTAGAGAAAGATTTTGAAAGCCCCGCTTCAATTCAATATATTAGATTCTTTATCAAACAGACCAAGCAGCTCCAAGATGTGTAAAAAAGATAACGTCAAGAATATTTAAAAACATTTCAGATCGCACTTTTGAGCTTACTTGCAATTGCGCTTCCAGATCTGATATTTTCCAGTTCGCAGATTTCAATTCTGCTCGCACATCTGTCAGCTTCTCCTCCGTCTTCTCGTGCTCTTCTTGTTCTCTGTCAAGCGATCTTTGCAGAGACTAAAAAAGCAACGCATCCCATCAGCATGTCAAGGACCTTTCCAGAGCTTTTGAAAGTCGCTGTCCGCGAAAAAATATCGTTAGATATTTCACGAGATTCAAAGTAAGAAAAGAAACTTGATAAGTCAAAACCTTGAAGGTTTGCAACATTTCAAGCTACCTTGCATTTTCTTTGAAGAGATTCCAGATCTTTCCCACTGTCGGTTTCATCCTAGATTTGAAAACATGGCGAATGATTCGGGGCAAATAAAATTTTGTTAGAACAAATCATTATGGTTCTGTAGGAAATACTATTAGCTTCCATTGTTCGCTTGTCCAATTTTGCGCTAAAGAGGGAATTTATAATTTTCTTTTTTCACCGTAACAACCTTCAATTCTTGAATTGCAGAATGCATTCAACAACTCATTCATCGATCATTATGACAGAAAAACTTCCCTCTTGCTTCTCGGCCTTTTTTTGATACTAATGCCCTTGGTAAAGATAAAATTATTCAGCAATATATCAGAGTTATGAAGCATCCGAAAGGACTAGCCTCTATGTCGTTTCTGAGCCTACTGATTTTCTTATTTGCTGTATTCAATTCCCTCTGAATTTCCTCAAGCAAATTCGATGTCTTTGCATGATCTTCCTTTTCATCTTCCAAGGCAGATTTAAACTCCTGGAAATAATCAATTAGAAAGCTTACACCATTATAGAAAACATCAATCGATTTCTAAAAAATTGCTTGACGTAAAAGGAGAAATTCATTAGTCCGGAAGTGCGTTTGTGCGGAACTGAATTTGAAGTTATACTGAAAAATTTCTTACATCAACACTTTCTTGAAGTTTCAAACTCTTCTTCTTGCTGAAGCCAGATTTCTCCTGAAAAATGCACCAAATTGATTTATCAGATCAGCTGAGACATTGCTACACATTCAAAAAGCTATTCTTTTTTATTACAGTGATTAATACTTTTGCAAGTCCTAAAATAGGTGCGAGTATGGCTAGATGTGGGGATATGGTTGATGTCTCGGTGAGGTACTGAAAAGAAACGAATTTAACAGGTGGAACGGTCAATGAAAGAAGACACTCAAAATAACAATTTCATCAAAAGCTAACCATATAAAGAGAGGAAGGGACTTATGAAGGTATTGGTTTACAGATGGGTTGAGCTTCAAGCAGAGACGTAGCGACCAGGGGTCACCACACCCACCCAACTTCTGGAACGAGTTAAAATTCAGGTAAAATAGGCTATTACATCGTAAAATCAGGTAAATTTGAACCTTGAAATTCAAGTAAATTCAACCTTGCACCCCCCCTAAACCAAAAGGTTCTCGCGACGTCCCTGGCATCAAGGGATCATTTCTTCAACAAGGATGGTCAGTGTTAAGACTTCGTTCTGTCTTTAATGTATCTGCCTAACTTTGCAAAATAAAAACCAGTTTGTACCTCGTCAAGATTCTTTCTAGTTTCTTTCAGTAATTTTCTAGCTGTCAACAATTCTTCATTCGTGTCCTTATGAGCAGATTGCTCCTTCTCAAGGGCAGCTTTCATGTCCTATTCGATTATTAGAACTTTCGTCATTACAATTTCAATTATAATCGTCATCATCGATCACAAATCACTCGTAAAGGTCAGTGAAATCACGTATTAAACTCCACAAGACGTTGGAATTTGCAAAATGATTTTAAGATAAATAAGCATTATCAATAAATACATGATTCAAATCAATAGTAAGAAATATCCGTGGTGAAAAAGAAAGTGTAAAAACGTACTTTGACTTGCTTCTCCAATTCAGATTCTGGAAGCTAGGATAACATAATGACACGATGATTTTCTTAAATTTCTTGAAATTATCGACATTTATAACTACGATAATTTATATAAAGATTTCAAAGATTACGAAGGTGTAAAAGATGTCAATATGCTTGCTCTTAAGGTAAAACATTGGATATTTGCATGAGTACCTTTATTCCTTTCAACTTATTTTGAAGGTCATTGATTTCTTCATTCGCTTTATCATTCGCTTCAATTTCTTCATCAAGCTGCGTTTGCAAATCCTGAGAACGATTTCATGAAATATCAGTAGGAGCAAAACGAACATCCCATCAGAGCCATCATCATCATCATTGTTATCATCATCGTCATCATCATCATCATCATCAACATCATCATTGTTATCATCAACATCATCATTGTTATCATCATCGTCATCATCATCATCGTCATCATCATCATCATCAACATCATCATCATCATCAAAGTCATCATCATCATCATCATCACAATCATCACAATCATCATCATCACAATCATCACAATCATCATCATCGTCATCATCATCATCGTCATCATCAACATCATCATCAAAATTATCATCATCATCATCACAATCATCACAATCATCATCATCATCGTCATCATCAACATCATCGTCATCATCATCACAATCATCATCATCATCAACATCGCAATCATCATCATCATCATATCATATCATATCATATCATACGAACCCTGATTTGTTTGGTAAGCCGCTGGTGTGATTGCAAGGCGTCAGCAGAATACTAAGATAAAATCAGTAAAATTATATAAATCCATGGACATCAAATTTAATCGTAATGGTAAGAACTTGTGAAAGCGTCAAAAGTCAAACAAGGTCTTAAGAATTACACAGTCTAGCAAATATTCTACCTTGTCTGACTTCTGAAGCTCTTCTAATTTGATCAATGCATCTTTCAGCTTTTTGGTAATGCTTTTCACTTCTTCTTCTGCCATTTCTTTTTCATTGGTCGCTTCTTTCAACTTCATTTTCATCTCCTAAAAACATCAGTGATAATTCAGATGAGTTGGAAATTCTGGGTGAAAACAAAGTTGGAAGATTTCAAGAGAAATGGGGAAAATTAGACGGTTATACCTTAAGCTGTTTAGTTGCATCTTTTGCTTCCTGCTTCAGAGAGGTTAGTTCCTAGAAATGATTTCAACAGATAGGACAGACTGAGTTAGAATTGAAATATATAAGTAACAATGATAATGATAGCATACGAATATTTAAACTAGATGAACTCTTCAACTGCTTGAAGCTGTTATAAACGTGTGTCCAGTAAAGCAAAATAAAAGAAAAAGGAAGAATTTATTTAATACCTACCACATGAATAGTTAAAAACACATGATCAATGGCTGATCTATTGATTTCGCATATCAAAATAATTTGAAAAGAAATCTTGATACAGAGGCTTTTTAGCAAGTGAAATTTTGATAGGAAAGTTCTCGCAAGACAAAGGCATGCTACACGGGTGCCAGCTGGAAAATACCTCTTTCATTGCAGCGAATTCATCGTCAGCTTCATTTTTTCCATCTCTCATTTTCTTTTTCAATTTTCCAATTTCCTCCACCAGCTCCTCATTTCGCTCCGTTTCTTCTTTTAACTTGCTCTTCAAAACCTGACAAACGTTACCGAAAAAACCATCGATAATGTCTAAAATGATACGGCACCGGAAGTCTAAATGACATGCGATAAAAAGTTTTTGTATGGATAAATTTGATTCCGATTGAATCAATAAAGAGCTTTATCATCTAGTTTCTTCGCGAATTCGCTCTTAGTGTGAATTCTTTTTTATGCGTAAGGGCTTCTGGGTATGATATGGATAATGCATCAAGTTTTGTCATTCCCAATGCGTTCTAGTATTTCATCATTGATGTTGTATTAAAAAAAGTGCATGCAAAAAGTATTTAAAAAAGTAGAGGGTTTGAACAATAGAAAGATAACTCTATTTTCATACCGAAATCTTCTGTTCTACTTCTTTCATTCTCTTTGGGTCTCCTTCCTAAGAAAAATTAAGCTATATCAACTAGACTTTCCTCTCCTTCAATCAAGATGAGTTTCTATTTGATAATGAGCGGCATTCATATTAGCTAATACCATTAAGACACATACCTTGGATCTTGCATCATCAAGCAATTTTGTCAATTCTTTGATTTTCTTTTCAGCGGCAATAAATTCAGCATCAGTCTCCTTTTGCAATTTTGTTTCCTCTTCTAATGAGATCTCCAAATTCTATCCGAGCAAAATAAATAATCAATCAAGAGTTGGGAAATCAGGAGACAATCGATGTGAAGAGATGATTGATCAGCAAGATGATCAATCACGAGATGATGAATCAAGAGATTACTAATATCAAGAGGTCGTCGATCATAAGAGATGATCAATCAAGAGGTGACCTGTTAATCAATCAATCAATCAATCAATCAATTAATCATCTGCTCGGGATAAAGAAAACCTCATTTCTCATTGGAAAAGCGTAAGTAATCAACAAAAAGCTAGCCTCTAAATTAAAGAAATCAGTCAATCAAAATCATAGATCAATCAATCCAGCAACCAATCAATCATTTACCTTGACTTTCCATTCTAAATCTCGCTTTAGTTTCTGAAGATCTTCATTCTCCTAATCAACAGATGCAAAGAACAATGCTTTAACGTCAATGAAGTTCTCATCAAAAAAGCTCAAAATACAGGCCAAGAAGGAAAAGAACTACCCAGATTATATCTATTATTACAACATGATCACCAACGGCATAACAAGGAAGTGATATACAATCTAAATAGTTACAACAATTTGAGAATGTGAAAAGGTTCTTTAATCCACGCCTTTTATCTTCATCACAAGACAAGCACATCTCCAACAGCCATAAATTGAATACCACATTCGGTTGATGAATGAATAAAGTTTTCTTTTCAATTACCAATCTCAGCTCTTCTACTTCGTCCTCTGTGTCTCTCGTTCTTGATTTTCGTTGAAAATTCTCCTCCCTGTAACCCATCAAAGAATTAATTCACTTCTTGCTTCAATTGAAAGAATCAAATTTGAGTCCTGCATTCGGAACAAGCGACAAAGAACACGTTGTCAGAGAGGTACCATTCTGAGACAAAGCATTTTGAAGTAGGTAGCCAGTTCATGTCCTCGTTGCACTTTACCCCAGCTCCCAAACCAGGTACTGCTGAGTGGAGACATTAAATGCAAAGACAAATTTAAGTGAGCGTGCTTTGAACTCGGGATCTTCAGCACAGTAGAACTGTACTCTGACCAATGTCCTTCCGATTATGGCTTTGATGACAAAATGAATTAAACTTAATTGAAGAAGCTGGTCATTTTCTTGACAAGAATCTTTTATTAGCAGAGATCCTACAAATATACCATGTCATACCTATTCCGTTACCCATGGAAAATTTAGCAATTTTAGCACGAATAGCTGATTAAATCGCAAACATGAGGGTTCGATATAAAAGGCTGGAATAAAAACCGACTGACAGATATCTAATTAATTGTGAGCCAAGGTATGTCGAGAAATATGGATTGATACTCCACAGGAGACAGGAACCTGAGTCCCACGCAGTGCTCAAAAGTAGCGGGTGGCAAAAATTGTCGTATAATGAGTCAAGCCAGGTACTATTTTCAGTTAGAATCTTCCCTTATGAAAACAGACGACCTGGGTTGTGCAAGCAAAAAGATTTCCTTGCCTCTCCCGGGTTCATCAACCATGCGGAGGAGTGACGAGCAATGATTGGCCCAAAGTTGCAACCAATCAAATGCGTCGGTTTCACACTTCAAAACTCCTCAACGCTTTACACTCTGATGGGTGTTTGACGAAAAGACGCCCATTTGAACAAACTTCATGGAAGTGATGTGCACCAAAACACACTTGTACAAAAGATACACTGAGCATGGGAACGTACTGTTGATTGGTACAACGGCCACTTCTAACCACTTACTTGACTTTTTCTGATTCATCAGATACAATTTTCAAAGCATCTCTCAAATCTTCATTTGCTCTTCTCAGTTCAGACAGCTCAACAATTTTCGAATTTGCATCATCTTCAAATGCATTTTCCATTTCCTAAATGAAATGAAATCAACCAATTCATTCGTGACAGAGCATATCAATGGACAAATAGGAAATAATTGACTAAACAGAAAGAGAATGGGCCAATCGAACGGATTTATCCTTGCTATGTTCAACTTTAAGACAAGATCGAGACAAAAAATGTACCATTTCTAAGTGGTAGAATAAATTATCCCAACACACGTTGAAGGATGAAAATTCAAGGCGCCGCTTCGGTTTGTAAACATTTTAAATTACTCTTGAGTCATCATCAGTAAAGAGCTCCTATTCGTTCTATGAAACTTCGTTCTCCCACTGGTAATGACTCAAATTTGAGTGAAAATGCTAACAACATCAAATTTCACCTTGAAATTTTTATGAAATGTTCGATTTCACAGTTAAGCAAAAACATTTTTAGTCTTCGTTGTCGTCTCATTTTCTTTCTCACATGATTCTACCTAGATGTCAAAGGTAGACATTTGGAAACTGAGAAGCTTTTTGCTTATCAAGCAGTGTCCATGTCCTTCCTCTCGATGTGACCACACCTCGCTATTCTTACGCCTGAAATTATAGAGAGCTGGCAAATCTCCTCGTTTTAAGTGAAAGTTTTGGTGAGAAGGGATTCGAACCACTGACCATCGGATCAATGCGTAAGAATCTTGTCACTAAGATATCCCAACACCCGTCGTCTTTAATGGTTAATGTTTGTAAAAAGCTGCATCTTCTATGTTTATCGTCAATGTTCAACGTTAGGCTTACAAAAAAATCGAAATAAGAACCTGGATCGTGTTGTTCAGTTTGACAATTTCCTCATTCAACTTTTTGTTGTATTCTTTGAGGTCTGAAACTTCCTCTCGCAATTCTGAAAGTTCAGACTTCGCACCATCCAAATTACCTGCGAATAGTCAGGACTTGATGATTGATAAATCAAGACGAATCATGTGCGTAAAAATGATTCATGATTGGCTTCACGATTTTGTTAGTTAATGACAACTATAATTTGCAACAGTATTAAATTATTAAAGATTCAGAAATTTAAGTGAGAGATCAAAAAATTAACATACGGTCGAATTTTTCCCTTGATTGTGAAACTTCTCTCAGTTCATAGCTCGTCTCTTCAAGTTCGACTTGTAGCGTTGCAACCTAGGAAGTCAAACCAGCAGACCAATCAATCAATGAGTAATCAATGGATGGTTCAAAAATAGATGAAAATCCAAGAGGTAACCAGTTAGCAGATTTGCTTGATCAAAAGAGATGGTAAATCGGAAGAATATCAATTATCAATGACCTAATCAATAGAATATCCGTCATAAATGATCAAATCTATAGACGATCAATTTGGATGATCGATGAAACAAGAAGATTATCAAGGAAGTCAGTGGCCATCTGATCATAACATGGGAAAAAGCTTAAATCAATAATTTTACTAAAATGCATTGTGCTAATCTGATTATATCAATCCAAACATGTCACAAGCAGTACGGATGGAATATTTCTCATACTTCCTACATAGCATATAAAGCTAGATTTAGGGACATCAAAAGTTATGCTTATCAAGGTGTGGTATACTGGTCTTCTCTAGTGATGCGACTGCATGTGAAGATTACTATGACTCGTGAATGATAAGCTTGAGTCTTGGATTCCAAGAAACCCCGCGTATAGAGCAGTTTCCTTCATCTCCCCATGCGGCCACACATCGTGATTCCAACGGTTGGAATTACAATCATTTGGCAACTCGTAATGTCTTGGTATAATTGTAGAGCGAGTGCACTCGTAGCACAGAGGTTGTGGGTTTGAATCCCACGTGTGACAATAAAATGCCATTGGTGAGAAGGGCCAAAGGAATACCTCATCCTAAAATCTACTTCTTAGAGAAAACTCGTAGCCCTGTCTCTGGTTTATTCTACTCACAAAATCGAGTATGCAATGCAGTTTACATAATCAACTCTTTCCACTCTAATGATGAGAGCTACGACGAGAATCATATTCATAGGAAATCCATTTCCATTTCATCTATGGATCGATACTGTCATTATTTTCCGACAAATCCTTCCATAAAAACTACATTTGTGAGTGAAGTTTCGGATGGAAGATGGACTCAAATCACTGAACACGTGAGCAACGAGCAAGGGGCTTGCCACCAAGATATCCTTAGAATTATTTAGCATGAACTTTACATAACACACCCGTCTTCCTCGCCACCTTAGAAGACGAGTTGCCCAGGTTGAGTAATCTGACTTGTCTGATAGATTGCCTGGCAGATGATTGCAGGTGTGGCAGTCCATTTCAGCAAAAAGATCGCTCCTGGTCTAGTGCGAGCAAAAAGGGATGGGACTCCCTCCTCGTATTTCCGCTAATGCCGAATAATTTTTATATATATAGGCATAAATAAGATACAAACCTGTCTTGTCATTTCTTTTACTTCTTCTTCTGCATTTTCAATCTCTTTGCAAACTTCGTCATACTTTTCTTTCCACTCAAGAACCTCGTAATCAGGTTTATCTGGCAGCGCAGGAGGCTGAGGCAAGAGTCCAACACTCGTGCGACGGGTCTTTTGGTGCGCCTACAATAAAACGTGTTTGAATTTCGCCATTTCATTTCAATCCAAATGGAAGTTACCGAGAAAAAACAACCAAGAAATGCAAAAAGGTACACCAGAAGCAATGAAACAAACAATAACCCATTCAAATACATTTAGAGGAAGACTAGGTAAATTTAAGCTGGAAATTCGAACACGCGACTGTTCAAATGAAACTTGAATAAATCTCATCAAGGTCAAAAAGCGTATTTTCTTATTTCTATTTGAAGAGGAAAAATAAACAACATTGCGGAGAACTGCCCTTTTATCTCAGTTAATTGTTAGATGGCTTTTTCGTGCTACGAATATCAAACTAACTAACTCCTTCATAAAATCTCAAGAAAACAGCAAGCGCAATAAAGATGGACTTTCTTTCAAAGAACTTTTACACGTTTTTGATGGAAAAATATTTCCCAGTGTTTGCTTTGGCATCTTCATACTTGGAGGCAAAATGACTCAACTTAAATCCATTAAATCGCATTGATAAATCAAGTCAATTTGTGAGAGAAATTCGGCTGACACAGTTCTAAAATCAATAACTCAAGAAAGCCGCAATTCTCGATTTCCTCTAGAAAAACAGAATTAATTTAACTGACCGGAAGATCCTTTCTAGCTCTCTCTTGTGCTTCTGTGAATGCACGCTCAGTTTCAGTGAGTCTCTCGATCAATTGCATTCTGAAAACAAAATACCGATGCATTTTGAAACATGGAATCATTAACAATTTGTTAATCAGAGAAATTGTTATCAATTAGCAGTGATCATTTTCAAACAAAAATATACTGGATGATTTCGGTTCAGGTGATCTGAATTTGATATTTTGCCTGTGATTTGAAAAAGCAGCGATAGAATGATGCAGCCATCAAATACAAAAATGGGTGCATCCCATATCCCATTCTCAATACAAACATGAAGGAGCACCTTGCAAGATAGATGCCATTCTGAGCTACGGCATCGCGAGGTAGGGCACCCAGCTTCTTTCAATGAAATATCTTACCAAATTTGGTATATTCATAAAATTTCAATTCAATCTCTTGTTTCCGCTTAATTTTGGCATTCTACTCCAATTCAACCTATTTGCTGTCCTTTCATTCATTAGTTTTGCTCTACTTTGCTTTACTTACTTAGTTTTTATCAATTTTACCTTATCTTTGATTGCGATTCCTTGTAACTCCTAGTTAGTTGAAATGAAATTTGTTGTCTTTATGTCTCCACCGAGCTTCACTAGCAGGTTTACTCCGAATCCTCACTGTTCAGAGGACAGATACGAGATCATCCAGAAAGGGAAGCGAGCCTGGAACCTTCAAGGCGGTAGGCATGTTTTCCTTAGATAGATCTCCAACTACCATTTCGTTGAAGCATAAATTATGACCAATAAAGAGAAAGATAGTTACTTCAAACCGTGGAAATCTTGTACATCCTTGATTTTCTCGCATTCAACTTTTGCTTTGAGCATGACAACTCCCATCATCGAGTCCCTAAAGATTCTCTTCAACTCTTGCTTTTCCTGTTGCTCGTTCACATATTTCCCTTGGATCTCAACCAATCTTGAATTTAAAACCATTATTTTCTGCTCTAAAGACGACTTGCCCTAAACAAGAAAAAATCTTAGTATCAAAGAATCAATAGAAAGGGAATCTCTACGAAGATTTGTTTGTGCTTCACTCATCGTTGAATTGTGTGGCAGAGTAGAGCAGAGCAGAGCAGAGAAGAGCAGAGCAGAGCAGAGCAGAGCAGAGCAGAGCAGAGCAGAGCAGAGCAGAGCAGAGCAGAGCAGAGCAGAGCAGAGCAGAGCAGAGCAGAGCAGAGCAGAGCAGAGCAGAGCAGAGCAGAGCAGAGCAGAGCAGAGCAGAGCAGAGCAGAGCAGAGCAGAGCAGAGCAGAGCAGAGCAGAACAGAGATGCAATTAAGTACAGAGAAATCATGCTTGTCTCATTCAAATAGCGCTAAATTTGACAGTAGAAAATGAAAAATATTTAAGCAAAGAGAAGGAAGTATTATTCTTAACATTCTGAAAATGATGTTAACTTATTCACCATTCCTTGAAGATCGTAGGATGATCGAATTCCCTCCAATGAAATTGAAAGTTTCTCATTCTCGGCATTCAACCCTTCAATTTTTGCATCTCTCTCTGCAAGCTCTTTCTTCAGATTTTCCATTTTCTTGTGGAAATCCAAGCGTCCAGTTTCAAGTTCTGAAATTTGGCTGTCCAGATCCTTGATTTCTTCCTAGGAATGAAATAAAATATACCAACTACACACTGCCATCGCAGAGTCTCAATCACTACGATCAATGCATCACACCTGTGGCAAGGTGGTCGGGGGTCGGGGGTCGGGGTCAGGGTTCAGGGGTCGGGGTCGGGGTCAGGGATGTTATTGGCGCATAAGTAAGAACAGAGAGGTAGCGAAATCATTTGATCGCAATGTTTGGCAGTTTTCAGAATACGAGTATGCAATCCATGATCATCACAATCGATTATATGTATGCATCAACTTTCCATTGACACTCACATTCTCAGTCAAAAATATATATATGATTTTAAAAAGAATTATTTTCATTTGCCTGGGCGAAAGACATCACACAGCAAAATTCTGAATGACGTAATTGATGTTGCTATGATATTTGATGCAAAATTTTAAAAGTGATGGAAAAGACTAAGAAAGCCTTATAGCTAAGCAAACAACGCACAATTAATTGCTCAAAGGCAGAAGTACAAAAATCATGTACCTTGTACCAAGACAGTAAAACTTTGATATGAATACATAAAATACTTTATAGCTTTGAGCTCGAGACTGTTGAATGGCGCCACCTGGCTGCAGAAACTTGAACGAGGAATGAACTTGATTGATGATGGTCCTTGCTGGCTTCTTTACATCCTTTTCAACCATTTTTTTTGGGGAGATGGGGGGACCTCTGCCATTTTTTGCATATAATTCAGCTGAAATCGCTTAATTCACTCACCCTGAGCTCATCCTTCGCTGTCTCAGCTTGCTCCAACTCAGCAATCAAACTCTCTGTTCGTTCAACAAATGACGACATTGCCCTTATTTTTTCTGCATTGAGAAAAAGATTGGATAAACATAGCATGAGGTGTCAGGTTAGCGCAGTGGTAAGCGTCTTGCCCATTAATCATATGGTCCGTGGTCAGAATCCACTTCACTTAGAGTGAGGAGAGTCGTCAGCTCTCTACAATTCCAGGCGTGTGAATCACGAGGTGTGGCCACATCGAGAGGAAGGACCTGACCATTGCTCGATAACCTAAAAGCTTCTCAGTGTCCAAAAATCTACATCTGGACTTTGGATAGAATTCATACAAAGGAAAAAAGCATGCACTCAAATAGGATATAACCAGATGCAAGTAGCATGCCATTGCTGTTCATTGCAAGCCATTTCATCTTCACGAAACACTAAAAATCAAGAACATGTCCACATGTGTGGTCATCAGATAGCTGTGGTTTCCAAGAACAAAATCAATTCACCTTCAAGAGCAATTTTTTGGTGTCTGACTTTTTCCATTTCAACAAGCTGTTGCTTTAGATCATCACACACTTTCTCCCATTTCTTAATCTGCAATTTTCATCAAAGAAAAAGTTAAAACTATGCAAGTGGATTCAAGCTACGGTGAAAATTTTCCAATGATTTTCAAAGGTAATCATGCTTTTCTTTTTTCATGTGTTAATCCTTCATTCAAAATGATAGAAAACCAAGGCAAAAGTAAGTCGTGTGTTGAAAGATGATCGTAAGTTTGAAACCTGGCCGTCCTTCATTTCCAGTTCATCCTCCAATCCATCCCTCACAAATCCAAGTTCTTCGAATTTCTTCTTCCAAACGGTTAACTGTTGTTCCGAGTCAGCGAATTTGATTTTGAATTCCTGTAGTTCCTGCTCATAAGCAAATCCAGAAGACTTTCCCTTTCTTGCCTTGAAAGTAAAATCCAAAACCATCAGTTTCTCAGATTCAATAAATAGATCTGCAACCTTACAGCAGCATTTTCATAAACAAAGAATCATTCAAAAAACTATTCACTGTCCAAACATATATTTGAACCAATTCTGCCCAATAATACCTTATCAGGGGATGATCCGAGTCCAATTGTCATTTCTGGTTGGGCAATGCTCTCTTGAACTTTGACCATCTGCATTGTTAGTGATGCACTTTCAGCCTTTGTAATGGCTTCGTCGATTTCTTGCATTCTTATGCTCAGTCTCCTTTCCGAACTGTGACGTGAAAAAATTCAATGTATCATCATGAAAAGAAGACACAATTTCCCTCTTCTTAATGCTTCTTGCTAGAAAGCAATAGCATCCTAAATTTCTATGTGGAATGATTCCAAATGTGTCTACGCACTGTAGGTATCAGGTAACAAGGATTTTCCACTGTGAATAGGGTTTTTCAGTAAATTATGATGAGAAAAGGCCATGGTGGCCTATACAAAGCCCCAAAAAAGGAAAAAAGAAGAAAACAAAAGGCTAAGAGGAGAGATACATCAGATCAAGTTTATTGATCTTAGATTTGAAAGATGGCAAGTTGTAAGCGTCAGGAAAGGAAGAAGAAGGCGAGATGTTCCATGAATTGCATGTTCCTGGGATGAATGATGATTTGTAGGATAGAGTTCGTGGATTAGGCAGGTTGACAATACAAAATAGCTTTTAATCATGGCGTTAATTTTCAATAAAAAAAATTGAAGGTAACACAATAGCAAGACACTTGCTGAATCATTCTATGGTCAGTGGTTCAAACCCGCATCTAGGTCGACTTCATTTCGAGTAAGGAGAGCGCTAGCTTTAATTCCAGGTGTAGAAATCATGACGTGTAGTCGCATGAAGAAGAAGTATATGGAAACTACTCGATATTAATACCAGCTCATCATCCTGAAGTCCGATTTCAGAGCTAGGTAGAATAGTATTAAAAACTTGGAATCAAGCGGATTTATGCTAACCTTGCTTCTGAATGTCTTTCCTTGAAGTCTTCTAGCTCAGCTGAGGCTGCTTTCAGCTTTTTCTTTAGATCATTTCTTGCTTCTTGCTCTTCATCCAATCTTTTATGCATGACATCAAGTTCCTCCATAGTCTTCTTCAAATGCACTTCAAACGTTTCTTTGGCCTGTTGAGAATCAGACAAATCATGATTGCTCATGATTCACTTTATGATCACGTTTCAACTCCTTAGTTATTAAAGCAACTATGCAATTTATTCTCACGACCATGAAAGAATGATGATAGCAAGATCTTTTAAAGATATAGATGCAGAAAATGACAAAGGTTATGGCACTATCACTTTCTCTGACTGATAAATTCCATGAAAATTCATGGGGTTGAAATTTTCACTTTTGTGCGATTGAAATGCTCTAATAATGACAAAAAATGCCTTCAAAGAGAGAAGCGATAAATATAATCATGGAAACAATATCAGTCGCAAGGATATTATCTTCTGCTTGGTAAAAGGTGATGCAAAACATATACGAGAAAATTACGCGCTCTTACTTTTGTTTCTTCATTCAAGCGAACCCGGAGTCGCTTGATCTCGTATTCCAAACTTGTCTGTAGAGCAACAGAAGATAAATGAGAACATAAGTAGGAAAGAAAAAGTGTTCGTCAAAATGGGAAGCAACTATAGTAGAATGAGAGGAAGGCACTGACATTGAATATTATTCATGGAAACAAAGTTTAATAACCTTTTGCTTCACAGCTTCGTCCAATTCGATCTCAAGCTTTCGACTTGCAAAATTCGCTTCAATCATTGAAACTGATGCCTCTTCGTTTGGCCTAAAAGAGAGCGACGTTACAGCTTCAACCACAGAAAGGCATAATTGCAAGAAACTTCATCAATTATAAGTAAAATGATGCTGAAAAAACCACAGAAAAAACAACACAGGAACGCCGGGAGACTGGGAAACCAGATGCAAGAAACTGCTAGGCAAGTTAAGCAGAAAGCAAATTAGGAATATGATCACAATTGGCAGAAAAAGGCCTGAAAACAATAACAAGAGGAAGTAGGTTTAGATGAATCATAAAAAGTATGGAAAATATCGAAAGAAAATCACAGTCTAAAAAGCATAGCAGACAGGAAGGAACTTTTTGAGAATGAAAAGGAAAGAAACGAGAAAAAATAAAAACTTACAGAAAAGGTGAGCCAAGTACAGTTTGAGATGTGTACTTAACAAGGTGTAATCTAGCGCAATCTAGACTGAAAAGAGAAAGAAAAAGCTAGAACCTCTTAAAACCTTTTCATTCCAACAAAGAAAAATTCAAACGACTGAACTTTCGAATGGCCTAACCTGGATATGGCAGACATGCTTCTACCAATGAAGCAATGCTAGGGTGGCTTGATGGTGCATCCAAAGGAGGAAAATGGTTGAAGGGGCAATTAAGACTGTCTTAAGGTTAGTCCACTATTCCCATATCTCGTTAAAGAGGGGTAGCTTTGACATGGAAAGAAAAGGCTGAAGACTAAACTCAACTTAGGAATTAACTATTATTCTTACCCATCAACGCACTCACTCACTCACTCACTCACTCACTCAAGTAGCCATTAAATTGCTTACCTATTCAATCATTTATTTAATCAATCAGTGAGTTACTCCTCCAATTACCCACTCTCTCATTCACTCAATCAGCAGCTCACGAAATAATTAACTCATTCACTCACTCATTCAATCGCTAACCTATTCCATCATTTGACCACCTAACCATTTCATGGCTCGCATGCTCAATCACTCAATTATCCAATCGTTCAATCACTCAATCACTCGATCACCCACATGCTCCACCACTTTCTCCCCTACTCAGAAAATCATCCAATGAGTAAATAGCCGGCCTATTTAATCATCAGATCATGCAACCAATTAGTTAATAAATTACTTAATCATCCTATCAAACAATCAATATGCCTATAAAGTGATCAAGTAATCAATCATTCAATAACTTAATCATTGAACCAAACATTCAATTAACCGTTGAATGAATGAATCAATTAATCAAGCAATTTTACATTCACTTAATTGCTTCGTCATTCAAACTTGGAATCAACCAGTCACTCCACCATCAATGCATTTAATGGCCCAATCAATCTATCAATCAATCAATCAATCATTGAATACATCAATTAATCATTCAATCATTTAATCATTCGAGCGATCTGTAATTCGCTCATTAGCCATCAGATATCACTTGTAAGCACCCAACCTGTGTATAACTTGAGAACAGTGCAATTAACACACGATAAAGAAGCATTACGGAATAGAATTGCAACAATAAAAGATATCTAATCAGATAAGAAACATACGCTTGTTGTGTTGCACTTGGCTCTTTTATCGTTGACAACTCTTTCTGTAATCTGTCTAGCTCCTGTGTAAATTGAATTTTTGCCATGGACATGGCCTCCTCGTGCGAGTTCATGGCCAATTCTATCTTGGTTCGTAGCTTAGCAACTTCCGTCTCCCTTTGTCGGTACATCTTGGAAGAAAAAAAGTAAAGCAATCAATTTAAGCATCAAACTTGCATTTAGATGTGCCATCCAATTCAAAAATGGTTTCTGATACCAATTTTATCTACTAAAAATCAACCAAAAGGAAGTCGTGTGCTGCTGCCCGAACTTCATCATCAGTTGATTTCTCATTTCATTCTATCATTTCTTTTCCAAGATATTTGAAGCTGTGCAAATCTGAAAATCGATCACTTTGTTATCTGATCGATTACAAGTGATTTAAAATGATTCTCATCAATCAATGATGATTGTATGATTGTACTAGTTTCTCTACGGTGTAATCATTAATCGTAATCTGATCATATGCAAAGACAATCAAGCGAATCAAATTGATCACACCAGACACGATCATAATAAAAATAGAAATCCAATCGCTCAACCTTATCTCTCTAGCATGCAATCAGTAACCATGATCTGACATAATAAATAGCAATCAAGTGAATCAAGGCGATCATACCTGCCACGTGATTGAATCAGGGGCTTCATTTGCATGTGCATTTTGATTGCAGTGATTGTCATTACAATATCTTTCAATCTAAATGAGGAAATAAAAAATGTCTAATGAAAGCGAAGTAAGTAATGAAGATAGAGACTTTAATCAAAGCAATTTAATGTCTTTGAAAATGTACGTTTTACAACGAGTGAGCTTCAATTAAGCACCTTGTCTCTTAGTCTTTTCTCTTTATTGAAGTCATCTTGGATTTTACGAAGCTGGGCCTAAGAGATGAAAATCAATTCAACTTTAAAAATTCTTGCAAATACAAGTAAAATCCGATTGAATATTTGCAGATAACGGACAAGTGAGAAACAGCTGTAACGTAGCATGAAGCGAAAGGTTGAGAAGGCTGGAAGAATTTGGAACAGTGTGACGGGTTAAACAACTGAATGGGTAATTATGAAAGCAGTCTGGTCTAAGACGAACATTGAGGGCAGTTGGCAATGAAGGAGTAAATCCTAAAATGCAGACACACTATGACTCGTGAGCCAATCGCAATCACTGATGATCATTGAAATTTCTGATTTTCAGCAAAACATGTCAAAAATTCCTAATTGAAGTAAATCAAGTGTGGAAAGGAATTTCTCCTACCTTCAAAGTGCCGACTGAGTCCAAGGACTCTTCGTCAATTTTGTCCATTGGCATTGCTCAGGATTGGTGCAAGTAGGGAACAAACATCCTCTTGAGAGTAGTACAGGCCCAACTTAGAAAAACGAGAGAAAAGTTTCCAGCAAGAGACAACAATGAGACACAGAGATATTATGCTAATCTTTAAGAAGGGCTCATCTGGTTTAAAGGTGTGTAATAAGTGACATTTTACAACCAACTGTTACCTTGCATTTCACGTAAAGTTGAAATAACTTCAAGTTGAAATATTGCATGAATGAATCGACTGGAGTTGCAATGAAAACAATTTAATTGCGATGAAACAGCATAGAAAAAATGGATGACAAACGAAGAACGATCGGCCTTTCTAAGCAAAATATAATTACGTACTTACTCACTCACGTATGCAATCCGGATTACCAAGATTAATCGCGTATAAAAGAGGATTGATATCTGAATTTAAATGGGCAGCAGTTTGATCCCGCTGCTATCAAAATTTTTAATAAAAGTATCACCAAACTGCAATTATCTTCACGTAACAAAACATTTCGTCATATTTTCGGCTACTGTTAGAAGAGCACCAATTGTCAGCGAATCAGAAGGAATTTAAACTTGTTTCTAATCGTAACTTTAAGATATTGCCAATCTTTTATCAGCAGTCAGAAGCAATACTTTTAGAAACTGATGCCATTATGGCATGCAAACATATCTTGCAGCTGCCTTTCAATGCATACCCTTCGTGAGGTCCAAAAATACAAGTTGGTGGCGCCTCAAATTTGTGAATCAGGCATAGGAAAGAGGCAATAGCTTCTAATGCAATTCAATGTAAATAGTTCAAAGGGATAGAGGACAAATTGACAGCAACTGCAGCTATGAGGGAATTATTGATGCGCTCTTGTGAATAAAGCAAACGAATATTGAGAAGATAACAAAAAATAATCTATATGAAAATGATTTTTTTTATCAACTATGTTGGGGAAAGGATATGATGGCCTATACAAAGTCCCACAATGGAAGGAAGAAGGTCTCCTTTCTGAGGATAGAGAATCCCCGACAATAAGGTCATTCAAAGACAGGCTCTCCTCTCTCATCAACCCCTATCAAAACCTATTTGTGGAATACATGATCCAAAAGCTGTCATCTTCTCGCCCAGCCACAGGTAGGCCTCAGTTAGCTAAATTCTCACAAGTTCAATCAAAAATTTCGAGACACTATTGACCCCTTTTGTCTACGTAATGATGAAATTTAGGATACTAAACATTCATACTGGAATACAATGCATATGAAAACTTAAGACGTGATCTCCTTGGTACGATTAACGGCGTCTTCCAGCGGCACAACATGCTGCAGCTGCCAAATCCAGCCCTTGAGCACGTAATACTGCATGGTAATAAGAGATTTACTCTTAACCAAAACAGATACATTTTGGAAGGTGCGTTGAAATCCATCCACCCATCAGAGCGTTTCTTGTAACATTAGCAATGCAAATCTGGGTTATTTAATCTTCCATCTCGTCTTACCAATGTGTCTTAGGCTTTTAATCGATTGATTAATGCATCTATATCACAAAAGACAATACGAATGTCTTTCGACCAACGTCTTTCGACTCTCTTTTTCCATTCAGCAGTAGCTTTATTCTATGCGGTTTAAGCTGCTACCTCCCTAAGGAGGGACCAACAATCTTGGTATAGCCTCAAGTAGTCACATTGTATATTTTTCGTTAAAGACAGTTAGGGTAGCTATGCCTACAATACTTTGGGGTGTCAAACTTACGGCCCGCGGGCCAAATCAGTCCCGCGAACGGGTTTCATCCGGCCCGCGAGATGATTCGAAGTTAAAATTAGCTGCAAAGTTTCAATGAAAGAAACTGCTGTTCTACTGGATGGCACAATAGCAACTATGTTAAGCACTGAGGAATTTTCCTTCCAATTGCACCAATGTTTTCCTCAGAAACTTCAACTAATCTGAAGTGTTTTGTAAAGAGCATTATTTGTGATGTGCTCAGAATGTGTAAAAGTAAAAAAAAAGAAAAAATATCTGAAGTTGCCTTATTATGCCATGATTTTACCGCTCCGGGCCACTTGGCAATAGATTTTCCCCAGGTGCCCCCCTGAGCTAAAATGAGCCTGAACCCCTGCTCTAGATGGCATCATTCTTGTTAATGTGCTTCTTCATATTGTTTAATTCTAGATTTTGAATAAAAAAGCGACCATGGAAAGCTTAGGAAGATTGAAAAAGGAATTTTGAATGCGAAGGCTGAAAAAAAATCATTGATTGCAGATTGACTGCAGATTGATTGCAGATTGCTTGCAGAAAGATTGCAGATCGCTTGCAGAATGATTGATTATTAAATACGATTGATTCCAGATTTATTGCTGAGTAATTTTAGTTAATTGCAGATGATTGCAGATGACTGCAGATGATTGCAGATGGCTGCTGATTGATTACCGATATTTGTCAACTGGCTGTTGATTGACACATGATTGATGGATAGGTTATTGGCATCATATTGATTGCCGATTGATTTTTGATTGACTCCCAATCAAATGATCTGTATGCAGCCATTATTTTCCATTTTTCAATGCAAAAGTCATAATTCTCTTCTCTCACGCTAATCCATGAAAGAAGCATTTGAGTTCAGCGACAGCAAATCTTTCGTCATTAGGCAACATGAAGATACAGAAAAGAAACAGTTCATGCATGGTTTGGTGCACGAAATCTTCAATGTAGCACAGAAAAGTTGAAAGATGGTTACGTCACACTGATAAGCTTTTTGTTCGACGCGGAACATTCTGATGGAAAAATGTGAGAATGAGCGCAGCACTTGCCCAATCAATTGGATCAATCGCTCACTTTCGCAAGTTTCGTTTCGCATCTGGATATCTATGCCATACTCTTATTTCGGTTACTATTGGATATTAATGATGTGGTCAGTGTCACATGAAAAGATCTTGAACGTGGCAAAATAACTTGTCCACTCTTCCATTTAATATGCAAGTGGAAAACTCAACCAAAAGCTAGAATGTAAAATCTTGTACAATAAAAAGAGTTGAAGAGTTGTACAGAGCAAGTTCATTGTTTGCTTACCCATGAGAACGTGGCAATCACCTCAAGGGCTGCTCCCCGTCACAAAATCATTAACTCATAGCTAAAATACACAATAGCCAAAGGATAGCAACAAATTCAAGGGGGTAGCACGTTTGAGTATTGATCTTTTGATGTTTGGCTTCAAATGAAGTGAAGATGCATAGGAAATTCAAAGCAAACAGTAAGGAAAGATCACTGAACAAAATCTGGGTCTTATCAGCGATATGTCTCCTTAGGCCACACCTTGTCATTCTTTAGAGGAGCGACGATGGATTAAAATGTTTTCACCAGTAAGCTGCCAAGTCGACTCGTCCCATCTCTTTCTCCGATCATTTTCTTGGCCTGCACTTTGAGAAAGGAGGAAAATGGCGACGAGACTTTCAGTGAAGAAAGGAGACGATGGGCACGGTTTGAATTATCAGCTTTCATTGCTTAAGGTATGTGCAATAATGCAGTTTGAATTGAAGGCCTTTTTGGCACACGATTTGATCTCAGTTACTTACGCCGGGAGATAGATAGATGAATAGGCTTTCGAAGAAAATACCAAACTAATCTCCAGCGATTGTCGTGCAGCATTCTAGACATCAGAATAAACAAAAAAGAGGAGGTGCTTGATGATGAAATTCATAACTGCAATTTATGTATCAACTGCAGAAAGCTTTCCACTTATAAAGTCTCTCAGAACTACTAGCACCACTCATTTATTTATGAGTATTTGTTACAGACCTTAAAGAATCAAAGCTGTTGCTGATAAATCCTTTTTCGAAAATTGACGCCTTTTTGGAGATCTTTTTAGATTACATGAAAAACTTTGTTTGTACACTAAAATCAAGCATCAAGGGTTGAAAAGTGAAGAAAAAATTGAATGAAAATCAAATCAATAAGTCTGAAATGGTCAATTTTTGCAAGAAGTTCTGACCGATGATTGAAATATTCATCCATGATCTAGACTTGCAAGAAATCGAAGAGGAAATTAGCAGACCATCTCTGCTTTCACAAATTAAGTAAAAACAGACGATCTTACGAACTGACAGCTGCTGGTCACTTCAGCATACCCACAAATCAATTCTGTCATCCGGTAGATGATAGGGCCCCGCTTATGCCTCTCCATAGCAACCAATGCTAAAATAAATAATTGTTTTTGTTTACAGACGCGATTAAGCGACTTGGAGATTGAGCTTGATGAAGCAAAGACAGGCCGCGCGGAGGTAAGCGATTTAAGCGTTGTGATGTCATAATTCCTTTGATAAACGTTTAGCTTCGGAGTAACATCGCATGGAAAGCATGAAACAACTGCTTCAGTGAATGAATGACGGCATGCGATTGGAGCTCATGTTGCAGCATTCCTAATATGAGTGGCATCTGCATCCACTAATGCATTCCACCATTTACTTCGTGCAACCAACTATGAAATTTCCTTTCTTATAAGTTTATCAAAAGTCTTGAACGAATGCTTAGCAATAAAAGGCAATCAAGACACTCGCTGGCAACATGATCGAATGGAACGAAACAATAACACCAAAACACCGCTTTTCCCAACTGTTTAACTGAAAAAGTGATGAATTCTTGAAAGAAGGAATACCTCGAGAAGCAAGGATTCTAAATGTTCCAAGTCTGCTTCTCGATGTTTATCAGACAATAAAAAAAGAGGTATGAAAATGAAATGAATAGCTGAAAGTTGTGGGTAGCATGTAAGTAGCACGATACTGTGAAGGAATGGCCGAACAAAAAGTCGATATGCAAATATGATGAACAGATCACCATCTGCAATGTCTAACGAAAATAACTGGGCCCTTGGTGTCGAAATAAGACCAGCAAAACATCAAATACCAAATAAGGAAAACCCCGAAGGTCAATTAAATGGAAATCCAGCTTAAGTAGATTACTAAGAGTGAATCCTAAAAATCCTGAATGAGAGGATTTCTTATAGATTACAAGAGATTGAAATTTTAGCATAACAAAAGCATTTGATCAAAGATTCTTCGTCTTTTGTTATATGAAGTTGCCTTGCCTGATTGATTCAGTTTCTGAGTTAAAAAGCTGTAGCAAAGCATCATCTCGTGGGATTAGTTCCATTCTAACGAGGCAAAAGTTTTTCAAAACGAGGAACTCTGAGTCAAATTAAATCTAAATGCTTTAAGACTGCCTTACGAAAGAAATTGTCTTTAAATGGAAATTATGAAATGGCTAACGCATGGGATTTTCTATAACTGAAGAGCTAACTTTATAGGAACGAATAGTCTTTACTTGGTGACCAGGATGGGACTGGAAGCTGTTCATCTTTAAGTGTTGTTATCATCTGCAAGAATAGCAACAATCATAAAAACTACTGTTCGGAAAAATTTAATGTGCAAATTTTTCAGATATGTTTCATTAGAGCCTCTTGTACGAAATTAATTTATAGGCGTCCAGAGAAGAATATAAAACTTTGGATTAATTGTGATCTAAAATACTCTGAATGCTTACAAATGTGACTTCTCAAAGTGGTCAACCTTACACTTGTCTCAGGTCCAACAAATCTTCAAATAAAGACTGGCTGAACATAAATCTCTGTGGCCATTAACGACTCTTAAATTTATCTAATACAAACTTATCACTGGAAAGCTAGAGCTGGTCAAGGGCTATAAACGCTTTGAATGATTGGGGATCAAGCAAAATTAATATTCTTCTCTCTTCTCTCTTGAGATAGTCGCTTAATGTACGTGGAATTTTATTCAACTTATGGACATTGACTTGAAATAATTGAAATGGCGAAAAAGTTTTCTTTTGTGTTTGAAAAGCTGGAAAAAGACCCCGTAACAAACCCAAACAAAGAGAGAAGGAAATATGCTGATAGGAGAAATGGATAGGGTAAAGGTGATTGGTTTTGAAGTAAAAAAGAAGAAATTTTTCAGGGTTTTAGGAAGAAAGAGGAAGATAAGACGTTCTATAGATTACTGGTGACTGGAATAAATTATGGTTTGTAGGACAGCATTGGAGGATTATGTAGTTAGTGGCTTTGGAAAGGGTACGAGTGAGTGCGTCGAGCATCTGGTAGTTGGTATCTGAAACAAAATATAGCTTTATCCCTAGGGTAAGGGTTATTGATTTTTACGTAAAAAGAAGAAATTTTCCAGCGTTTTTGGGAAGAAAGAGGAAGATAAGTGCTCCTTGTAGCAACTTCTTGCAAATCTATGTATGTTTTAGGTGCGCAAATGCTTTAATGGGAATATATTTAAAATTCATAAAAATGCTGTTTATCAGGCGGAGAGAAGAAGTCAAGAATTGGAAGAGGAGACCTACTTCTTGCAAGATCAGCTGGAAGAAGCAGGAGGTCCAAATGCAGCACAGGTGAGCAAGAATATTAAAATGAATCAGAAAATTCATCATAACAGATTGATGTCAGGAATGCAAAAAGTAAGAAAAAAGTGTGGATAGTGATGTAATGAATGACATGAATAAATAAACTATGAAAATGTAAAAAGTATAAAAAGAAAAAGCCAAAAAGAAAAGCAAGAGGGTCTTCTTCAATAGATCGAAAAATAGATAAGATGGCGCATTGAAGTGACACATGTCTACGAGAATAAACTCCCAGTCAAATATAGCTGAAA
This sequence comes from Pseudorhiza aurosa, assembly GCA_964026355.1. Lineage (NCBI taxonomy): Eukaryota > Metazoa > Cnidaria > Scyphozoa > Rhizostomeae > Lychnorhizidae > Pseudorhiza > Pseudorhiza aurosa. The sequence continues at coordinate 5,725,841 of OZ032119.1, forward strand.
CGATAAAAAGACGAAAAAACGAAAATTGGTGACATGGATGACAGGATGAAACTCGATTGTGCATGAAACTGCATTTTGATGTGAATGAGCTGCATTGTAGAATGCCCAATCAAAGACCTGTTGTAACGAAATTTTTTAATCAGGATAAAAACCAGCTTAGAAGAACTTCTTTATTGACAAAGTGCGTAATGCACATTTCCATTGCGTTAAGTTTGGCGATTAGCATCTTAAAATTGAATGCAAATTGTAGATAGAGAAAGCGTTGTTCGTGTTTGGTCGTTTACCCTGTTGAAATGCATCACTTTGTTTGGGCTGAACGAAACGTAAACCTGTGGCTGTGATTTTTGAAAAATTTCACGAATCAGGCAAGCAAAAAGAAAGACGTCGAAATCGACAGATTGAAAGTAGCAGCAAGAGAAATGACTTCAGATCATGACGATGCACTTACCTCGATGAAGACAAAGATGAACCAGCACATATACACACTCCAAACAGAGGTTGAGGCTCAAAAGAAAGCAAAAGCAAGGCATGTCAGAGATCCTGTTTTATTCTTTCATTATTCATTTATTTTTCATTTATTATTCATTACATTCGTTGTGAAATGCAGTGAAACTTTGCGAAGATTTGTGAAAACTTCGTCTTTCAAATATTTCTAATGTTTGTCACTCCTTCACAATCAAAGTCACGATCGCATGGTACTAGTAAAATGAAACTCAAAAAGATTCTTATCCATAGCATAAAAGCAAAACGCAATGTTTTACATGATATAAACCTTGACGATCATCTGAATCGCAAGTCTATATGGCAGTGCTGATACCTTAGTCAATTGGCATTGAATGATGCAGCAAAAGAAAGGTTTGATTACCCAGCTCATCTTGATGCATCAGACTTCGAAAAATGCTTGCTTCTTGTTACGTACATCTGCTACGTGATTCCTACTTGCTTTCACCAACTATATTCGTGATTCAAATTGATTTTAAATCATTTTATGGCTTGTCCTAAAGCAATAATTACAAAAATTATCTTTTACAGAATCGACAAGGAGAAAACGTCACTGGCAGATGAATGCAGCGAGCTATCAGCTGAAGTAAACATTTTGACAAGGACAAAGGTTCGATCTCTCATACCTGTCTATTGTGAAAAGATCTTCTTTTAATGAAATGATATATTCTCTGCCAAGCTATTTCTTGATGTCTTCATCGTTCTTAATTCTTTTAAACTCGTTTACCTTTCTGTGTTTCTTAATCTATTTATAGCTTGATTAAAGAACGAGTAAAATTAAAGAATTCAAGGTTTCTTTTCAATGGTCATTATACATGCTTCAAAACAACAAGCAGAAAAGTATATAAAAGAAAAATAAATGAAAAATAGCTATTCATCGACGTCCAATTTCAATTTCAAACAGGAGCAACTGGAGAAAGATCACAAGTTAATGAGTGAGCAAGTTATTGACTACAAACTTCAGGTACGAAACTGTTAATCTATCAACACCATATGCAATTATTTTTGTAAGACACGGTGTGTCACTTAAGATTTTTGAATAAATGTTTTAACCTGTAACTAATTACTGCCGTCTTCTGAAGGCTTATACTCTGATGAGTTTCGGATGAAGGGATCTGCAAAGTGACGAATTCGTGTATCCTATGTTCGGTAATTTAGCAAAAAGGTTCGATGCTAAACACGCAAAGACTAACCCGGATAGAAAAGTCCATATTACTTCGGGGGAAACATATATGAGGCGATACAAAATTAGTCGTCCTTCCTATCGAAATAGTGATTTCGTGTTCATACGTTGGGAACCTCATAAATAAAGCTTTTCATCTTTGCAACATCAGATAAGATTTGGCTGCAATAGAAAGTCTTTCATAACTCTCGATCATTCAAACCTAATAGTCTTCTAACTACTCAAAATAGCGCTTTCTTATGCACGACTGAAATTCTTATTTTGGGTATAAATGTTCAAGGTAAACGGTTTGGACAACAAAGTGAGAGAGTTGGAAACATTCAAGAAGATTCACGAAAAAGACATAAAGAAACTTGAAGGTGAAATTCTTGCTTACCAAGGAAGGATTCCTACTTTGGAGGAATCAGTTAGAAAACTGGAAGATGAATTAAGAAAAGCTAAACTTGACCTGGAAAGCGAAACAAGAGTAAGTTGAGATTGAATAATTAGAAGATATTATGAAAAAGAAAAGGAAAGTAAGATTAGGAGGAAAACCATAGAAACAAAACAGAAAGGAAATCCTGGAGAGACAACACAGAGAGAGAGAGAGAGAGAGAGAGAGAGAGAGAGAGAGAGAGAGAGAGAGAGAGAGAGGTGAAGTTTGAGCGACATTAATTGACACTTGACTGAGATTGAAAACGGGAGGAAAATATCTCCTTGCGTTAGTTAACTTTTCATTAGATAACTTAGAAAACTTAGGCAGGAAATTGAAAAAATGAAATTCTTCGTCTACTAGACAAAGCAAGAATACTACCGCGAACTTACCGATGCACTGCGAAGTGTGTCGATTGCGGAGGAGCGTCTTCAAAAGGGGGCTGCAGAAAACGAGGAACTGAAGACGAAGTTGGCTAAAGCAGCGGATGAGAGTAGAGATTGGAAGACTAGATATGGAAACGATCTTGCAGCAAAAACTGATGAAATGGAAGAGTTGAGGTAAAGACAAACATAAATATTCCAGTTGAATATTTCTAGACAACAATTAGACAAATTCAGCTAGGGCAGTGGTTAGACCACATGCCTACTGTGCTGAAAGGCTTGGGTTCGATCCCAAGCTCATTCCCTTTTCTGTCGATCCTCTACTTATCCACTGAAACAGCGAATGAGTACCTGGAAGGTCTAGGGTCAAATGCGACGTAGAGAGGAACTGGTCACTCTATCCCACAATGCCGTAGCTCAGGATGATACCGGTCGCATAGAGTGTTGCGATCAATGTCGCTTTTCAGTCAGCATTCTTAGGCTCTACTGCACTGAAATTGACCCCTCAAAGCTGGGCAGCCTCCCACGCTTCAAACACCTCAGCTTTTCCAATGACTTGCTGCTTCTGGTGCACAGTGCATGTTCAATGGTACAATTTGCATTTTCTACAGAAATATGTACTTAAATATATGCCTTCCAGGTGCAATGGAAATTTTAATTGAACCCGACCATTGCAATTCCCTTCGCCAGTCCCAAAGCCTGCGTGAAAGGAGAGGAAATGGGGTGAACTGTTTTAACAGTGTTTGGAAGGGCATTCGTATGTCAATGACTAGAAATAATTTAACATTGCTCTAATGATTCAGCTCTCTTGCTTAGAATCAAGTATCATTATCTTGTGAAACATTCGTTCTTAAGTCCTAGTCTCTTTTACAGGCGCAGTTTGTCTAGCAAACTGAACGAGGCTGAAGCCTCCCTTCGAAATGCAGAGATAAGAGCAACGAACCTTGAAAAAATGAAAAATGACTTGACCAGAGAAGTCGACGATTTGCGAGTTTCATTGAGCGAGGTGAAAAAGAAATTCGAGAAATTTAAACACGTTGAGCCACTAGTTTATCGCATTGTGCTGTTTTCATTGCACTGTATTGCATTTGATTGCGTTGCAATTTGCAGTATTGCACTGTATTGTATTGACTTGCACTGTATTGCATTTCATTTTGTCGCAATTTACAGTATTGCACTGTATTGACTTGCACGGTACTTTATTGCACTGTGCTGCAATTTACAGCAATGCAGTGTATTTTATTGTATTGTATTGGACTGTGTTGTATTGCACTGTATTGTATTGTATCTTACTGCACGGAATATCATTGTACTTTATTGCACTCTGTATCATTGCAATGTATCTAATTGCAATGCATTGCCACCACTATTATGCATTGCATTGGACTGTATTCCCGTATTGTACTGAATCATATCCTAAATTTTTCCTCTAATTCAACTGTTTTTCACTACAGTTTTTGTACATGACTTTATTGTATTGGATAGTCTTGTATTGTATTGCATGGTGAGCACATTATTGCATTCTACATCATTGCAATCTATATTATTGCAAGGTACAGTACCAGTACGTATATTGTACGCATTATATTCTGTTCTGCGTGACATACCAATGTTAAAATCTGCCTTAGACAGAAGATTTGGCTGCAAATTACAAAGAAAAATTGAAGTCGTCTGAACATCAAGCAACCGAATTCAAAAACAAATCTGAGAAACTTGCAGTCGATTTGGAAACATCGAAGAATCAGGCGAACAAGCTCTCAATGCAAGTAAGTTTGCTTTCGTAACTCAAAAGAGAAAATGAAGATTCAGTTCAATTTGCATTCACCAACCACAATATCTTAACGTTCGTTAACCTATAACCTAGTTCTTAGTATTTTCGATAAACGAAAAGCTTCCATGCAGTCAAGACGTTTTAATCTATCAGCAAATGCTTTGAGAGAAGCAAGATTCATGTTGATTGGGAAGTATTTGAGTTAAGATACAGTTTTTGAAAATAAAAACATCTTTCACAGTTGATTTACTCTTCCGAATGATTCACGGAAAGAAGTAACACAACACAAAATAGGACCAACTCCGTCGGATGATAAGATGATGCGACGAATTTTATTTTATTTTATGAAAACAGATTCCAAAGCTGGAAGGTGAGATTCTCCAACTAACGAAAGAGGTTGAACGCTATAGGCCTGAAAACAAAGCACTGCAAGGTGAGAAAACCAAATGATTCGTAGCAGTACGTCCTAGCATTAGTTAGTAATTTCGATATGACTGCCTTGAGTTTATCAACGAAAATAACCCACCGTTTAATTGGATTGCATAGCATACTCCATTTCAATTGCAGTAGAAACTAGAGACAGGATCTTGTGCTTTTACATCAATAGGTTTTGATTTGAGTACATGTAAAGGCTACATACGGCCATGTATAGACTTCATAGCTTGTTCTATTCCAAGCGTAGCAGAAACCAGATACACTACCATGAGATTTCCTCATCAATCCGCATTAAAAGCGTAGATTCAAAAGCAAATTATAACTATATGCATACTGCATAGCATGCTGGATTCAAAACTGAGCAAAAGTAGCAGACACGCCTCAGAGCTTCTCTAAGGGAAGTTACAATTTATGAATTGGTTTTCTGCGTTCCTATGCAACATTATTTAGTAAACTCGATGGTAAGCGTTGCAGAAACGAGCGACCACCCTGAAATGTTTATAGAACATGTTTATAGTGTGAAAAATCCAAAGTGCATTTCCACGCCCGTTCCCGTTTCTGAATGATCTGTACATATTCACATACATATTTATATACATATTCACATACCTATTCACATACATATTCACTCAGCAGTAAATGGGCTGCACCTGGCGTAAAGACGGGGGGGGGCGGGGTCAAAATGCGGAAAGGGGTATAACAAACGACTCCATTTCGTAATTCTTTGGCTCTCTCTAACGAGGTGCTCCTTGACTTTCACTTCGAGTATGGAACTCAACTTAACTTGCTAACAATAAGACTGAGTGATTTCAAAATTGAATTTAAAGCAAAACTGGAAGATGCAACTGAGAAGGTTGGCGATTTAAAGAAGAACATAACTCATCTGGAAACGAAATGCGAACAATTGGCATTTCAACGGGATGATCTGAATATTGCCATCGAGGTAAATATTTTACAAAACAGCTATTAGATAGATAGATAGATAGATAGATAGATAGATAGATAGATAGATAGATAGATAGATAGATAGATAGATAGATAGATAGATAGATAGATAGATAGATAGATAGATAGATAGATAGATTGATTGATAGATTGATTGATAGATAGAGCCGCTTCTGATGGCGTGACCCAGTAGAATCGCTTTTACTTAGTATAATTACAAAAGGCACACTAAAATAGTACCTGTTGATGTTTATCTCTTCAAAGTAGTAGAATCACTAGATGCATTGCTCTGCAAACATTTAAGTCTCACGTGAGATGCAAGAAAGTAATCACCGCCTCCGTGTTGAATGTGAATTGTTAGGGCAGGAATGATACGAGAGAATGATTTCACGAAAATTCAATTTCAGTCAGTTGAAAATGAGCTGGATGACGAAAGAAAGAAGTCGGTTTCATTGGCATCAGATCTAAATGCGGCAAAACAAGACGCAGAGAGGCAGCTGAAAAATGCAGCCGATGCAATGGAATCCATGAGGTATACGCAAGGAACTTGCTTGTCTAAAAAGAAATATTTTAGGAATTAAGTTGTAATTCATGGAATAAGAAGTTGCCAACAGTCCTTATGCTGGACAAACTGACACGGTTGTGACAAGAGACGCTCGATCTTTTACAGAAAAAATCTGGAGTATCAAATCAAAGAATTGATGGAAAATCTAGACAAAGAAAGCAGAGCTAAGGTCGATGCAGTCAGAGCAAAGAAGATGGCGGAGGAGCAGGCACTTGAATACGAGACACAGCTGGATGAAGCGAAAATGGTAACGAGACTTCAATGATGTTGCAGTTTATTCCACGTAAAATCTGATATATTTCTATAGAACTTGCATGAAAAATATAAGATCATGGACACAAATTTTGACTTGCGGTTCTTGGATTTTCTTTCAGACGATTTCTGATCAAACAAGGTCCATTAAAGCACTTCAACAAAGCCTGAAGGTAAAGATATTTGCGTTATATCAGAAAAATCAATTGGTCATAAATGAATATCAAGATTGAACTTGCATGTCAAGTTTCATCAAACTTTTCACTGCTCAATGCTCTGCTGAAATACTTCAGCGCTCAAATAGTCATTACGAGAAAACCCAAACCTTTCCAATAAACGCTCACTGACTGCATCGCATACTCGATGTCGAGCGTAGCAGAAACCAGAGACAGAGCTCTGAGATTTTCGAGGAATGTGGATTTTATGAGGTGGTTTCCCGTTGTCTTCCTCGCCAATGGTGTTTTATAATTGCGACACGTGAAGGATTCGAACTGACAACCTCTTTATCATAAGTCCGCACGCTGAACCAATACAACGCGGTCCCGCTAAGCGCTAACTATATATCTTATCTCTCTATCCTCTTAGCTGCTCGCTTTCTTCTTTCCTCCTGTGTTGTATAGGCCACCATAGCCTTTCCTCAACATAACCCACTAAAAAAGAAAAAGGAAAAATAATTGCCGAGGGTAGCTGATAAACTCAAAGATAGTGACTGGCTCGATTTTGCTACAGGAAACAGAGGTTGCGGCTGCAGAGGCGAAGAAAGCATTTGAAGAGGCAAAGAAAGCTGCTGCGGACGCACAGGATAAGGCCGATAAACTGAGCACTGAGTATGACATCATCAATGGAAGGCTTGAAACGGTACATGTTCGATTATCATGATGCTAAATGATTTCACTCGCTTAGTGAATTAGGGAACATTCAAGGACACAATTTTGAATGCAAATAAACTGGTTCATATTTGATTATTCAGTCTGAAAGAACCTTGAAAATGATGGAGAAAAACAGGCAAGAATTGTCGGAGCAATTGAAGGAGGTGAGCAACCAGTTAAGACAAGTTGAAGAATTGAAGAAAGAAGCTGAAGACGAAGTGTTCCTCTTGAAGGATGACGTCAAGGAATTGAATGATGAAGTGAAATCCAGTCTGGACAAAATAGCCAGACTTAGCAACGAGGTAACTTGATATAAATCCACATACTTCTATACTTACCACTTTCAGGCTGCACAGAAAAGTGGAGAATTTCTGCACAATACTGAAGTTCGTACATCAAGCCCTTAACCCCCGCCTTTGCAATTATTAAGTCTAAATTTCGATTTCAAGTTACAAGGTCCCATCATAAGCTGGCGTTTAGAAAATTGATAAAAACTTTGAAAATGAACAATGGTTCCATGGAAACTGGCAAATAATGGCTGGAAAGGTCACTTGCTTGATAAGGGTAGATGTTTTATATGAAAAATATTTTCAATGAATACATGCATAATGTGCATTGCACATGTATGAATTACTGTACCATACTTAAAAAGATCATGAATGTACAAAAGATTTACGTTTATTACCCCATTCATTTTAGATAATTTAAAACGATTTCGTGCATAAATGTAAAATAGTTTTGCATAAATCGGGTACGACGAGTGTGCAGAAGCTTTTTGCGTGACACTGGTAAGTGTTCAGTCATTGCAGATGATGGCGTAAAGAAGGTAAAGAAGTACTGAACATTGTTAGGTAACGCGTTCTTAAGTGCAGCAACGACAGAAATCAGCAAATTAACTTATGCTTCGAGGGACGTAAAACAATTATATTTAAGTTCATCTGCCATTAGCAGAACGCCGTTCCAACATGTGACAAATTAAACGGATAGACGAACTGAAACTTTTGATATAACAAATGATCTCTAATCACTCAATCAAATGATAGATCACTCGAATTAATGGTGAACTGGAGAGAGCAATCAAGGTTTCAGTGATCATGGAAGAAGGAAAGAAAGATGCGGAGCAAAGATGCAGCGACTTGGAGGAGCGCTTAATCGAGCTGGAAGAAATAGGAACCAGATTACTGAAAACGGAAATAAGGAAGCTTGAACAAAAGGTGATTCAAATTCGTTGGAAATTCAAATGGTCAAGATGTCTATTTGTGTCTCTAGTTGTGTCTCCATTTGTGTTTCTAGTTGTGTCTCAAGTTGTCTCTATATTAGGGGTACTTGGCAAAGTAGTTAGAGCACCTTTCCACCCTGCTGAAGGTCTCGGGTTCGAAACACGCTCATTCCCTTTTGTCTATTCATCCATCGAACAGTAAATTGATTCCTGGCGTAAAGCTGATGGGGGGATAGGGTGGGGCGAAGACGTAGCCAACCTACTTGGCAACACCCAAGCTAAGATGATACATTCCCAGCAATGTGTTCCGAACTTTCGTATCAAGCATGGAACCCAAATTCAGCATAATTTACTCTGAATTAAGTAAGCTACGTCTTATGTACATATTCAAACGACAGCTATCCAAATAAGGTATTACTTCTAAACTTAATATTTCATGAGAAGGCATGTTGCATTGATTCATGCACTGTATGCTAATGTAATTAGTTAACAGATGATGTTTGGCGTAGAATAACGAGAGTCGAACAACCACCATGGCGTGGCGATACAATGTCTATTGGTGAATGATATTGTCTATAATGTTAGTCATAAAATATTGTATTTTTCCTTATAGGTGAGAGATGCAGAAGCACTGAGAGATACAGAGAGCAGGAAATGCGTGGAGGCGCAAAAGGCCGTGAAGAGATTCGAGAAGAAAGCGAAAGACATCGAAATGGAATTGCATGATAGTGTAAGACAAGGAAAGACACTGAACGAGCAAATTGACCGACACATGAGCGACGGGAGGAAGCTGAGACAGCAATACGAAGAAGCTGTATGTAGCAAACTGACTTTGATACTCACCCTTCTCGAAAAAGCTTTAAGGAAATTTTGAAATCACGGTGTAGGGCATGCTTAACGAAAGAGGCTCAAAACATCAGTCAAAATAGTCACCATGCAGTTAAGCGAACAGCACAAAATATACTGGATCCCCTTCGTAGTCCTAATGACTTTGTCGACAGCATAAATAGGGTGCGCTATACCTAGTCATTATGGTCTTGAAAATAGCACAAAAATAAAGACGCTTTCTTCATAGTCGTGATAGTTTCAGCATGATTCAACTAATGGCGTATTGACCTTTGTTCACAGAGGAGCGAGGCAGATTTATTCAAGACAAAGTACTACAAGATACAAGCCGAACTGGAAGATGCAGAACAACGCAAAGATCACGCTGTCAAGGCACTAATGGCGAGAGCACGTGCAAGGAATACATGATCATGTGCACATACGATATAATCATGACAACATTTTCTAGATTGCACGTGACCAAAAACGTTTTCATAACAATAGTGTGTATCTTAATATTATGGAATGTGATAGAACTGACATTGATGAACTATTCACTGAGAATAATCAGAGACATCTATCACTTGTCAATGGTTTTCTGCTGTAGATGTTTCTAGGAAAATATGACATTCAAAACGAAATTACTTGCATAAGAAATTATTTGCCTCTCTTAATGGCATTCCCGATATATGCCACATCAACCTTATCTACTCCCAAAATAGCTTCTTGCTGCTTATGAAATCTTGAAACATGATAATTTTCAATTGCTGTTTCATTTGTTCTGTTCATGAAACCAACAATTTGAATTGAACCAACATAAATTTCTCATTTTTATGACAGATTGTTTGCATCATAAATCAGTGTTTATCTCAAATGTGTTTCTCTGATGAATCGGTACGAAATATCAGTCCAATACGTTAACAGGCCAACAGCTTTGATTCTATACAACCCAAAGCTTCAACCCTTAATAGTTAACCAAGTATGCCAAGGTTCTGAACAAAGTCACAACAATGTGGCATCAGGTCCTTTATCAGAATCAGAACATTTTTATTTCTGATGAAGTGCAACTGCTTTTACTGTTGTAATTTATGTATATGATTGCTATTACTAAAAATAGCAACAATGATGAAGAGCTTTTTCAATGAACAAATGATGCTCAATGAATCAAAATATCAATTCAAATAAGTAACAAATTATAACTACCAAGATTGGAATCAAGTGAAAAACTTTGCATTGGAGATGATTGCTAAAGAATAACAAACTCACAGAAGGTAAAACTGATAGATATAGATTATGATGACTTTTTGTCCCCTTCTTTTGAATCCATATCAAGGTAATAGTCTTTTAAGTAGGAATTCATGTCAAACATTTCATCATCTAGAAAGCAAATGCAAATTGATTAAGATAGATTCAGTTTATGAATCATATTTAGACAACAAGTGGTGATCTTAGCAAGGGATTAGTAGACTTGGAAAGAACGATAACCATCAAATTCACCAAACATTCATAAAACTTTATGATGAAGAACTGCAAACTTTTGAAAACCAAATATTACTTGATTGGACTCCGTCAAGTGGAGAAAAATTTCCCTTTCAAAGAAACATCCATAGCTCTCAAGAATCAAAAAGCATTCTGCTGAGATATTTCTATTCAATAAATAAAAGAAAATATGGGGCTGAATTGGATCTGAAGAAGCACAAAAGTACAGAGGCGATTTTGAAAAAGATTTGATGTAGAAACCATACCTCTTGATTGTATGATGTTGCCTTTTGGTACAAAACAAACTACTTTGCCTAAAAGATTAAAAAAACACATTGAAGTTGAGAAACCTTTAGAAAAATCATTGTATACACACCCATTTTGTATTTGTTCAAAGATGGCTTCCTTTGATTTAATTCACGTTAAGTCACACTCTTAGCCTCAAACTTTTGGAGCATTTTGATGTCATAAAACATTTCTGACGGCCTATTATTGTCCCATTGGACATTAAGCTGTTGATGCAACCTCCTCACCGGATGTGGATGACTGATGATTTAAAAGGAGTTCATCCAGCTTTTGAAAGGTCATGTTTTTAGCTCTGCAGGTTCCCCATTCTCCCTCCTTGGATGTAAACTCGTTTAGGGAAAGCCATTTAAGTCACACACAAACAAACCAATCAATGCATAGGCAAAATAAAATGTATGATTCAGTACCAAGGACAAAGCTTGGCTTGACATCTGCTATTGCAGGAAAATATTGAAATTCTAAATTTATCTTGAATGGTTAGAATGAAACAATCCTTCTACAGCCGCAAAACTACCAACAGGAAAGTCCAAGTTGACTACAACAACATGTTTGAAATCAAAACTGCCCGTTAGAGCTGTTATCTTCAGTTCAATAGTATGAATGAGAAAAAAAGAACTAAAATCCATGATAAAATTCAAGATACCATCATCTTCGTGCTTTTTGAAAGACTGGTTCCCTGAAAAAAATTTGTTTCCATCATTAGATAGGGAATTTTGGGAAAATCAAAGACTTTGAGTAATTTGATGAAGAGCCCTATTGCATAGGAACATTCAACCCAACTCAAAAGTATTGCGAGTGAATCAGCAACTGTAAACTCACTGTAAATCATAGGAGTTTTTTATACTGCTCTCTTGCACAATGGGACAAAACTTGTTTGGGGAAACCGACATAAGTGCACCATATAACTGAACAGAAATATCATTGTATCACTGATAATATCCCAATAGTTAACAATGCCTTGGAAACTCCACATAGACAATCTTATTCAAGATGTAGAAATGGAGACTGCAATTTCAAATAAGGCCATGGAGGACCATGACAAAAAGCTACTTTAAAATGCATTTTCCAACCGTTAAAGTATTCAACAGGGTAGCAGAGAGGAAATTACCTTGATTTGACCCAATGATTTCAAAATCTCAAAAAAATGTCATGACGACATAAGGAATGACTCACTTTCATGTAAAAATCTTAAGTTGGCCAAATGAATCTTGTCTGTGGGTCCTCTTATGGATTCATTTTGATCAGAGAATCTGTTCATGTTTACAGAAAGCTGTGTGAAAATCAATCAAATTATCATAAAAACTACTTAATCAACTGAAGAAAAAGAAGCGCAAATGCTCATTGAATAATAAAAAACTACAAGAAACAGAATCTTACAAAATGGAGCATGACATGGCAAAACTTCACACAAATGGACAGGACTAAGATAGCACTTGAGCTGAAAACTCAAAAAAAATCTTCACTTCTAGTTTGTATTTTTTCAATTGATGAATTCTATGATTTAAAAAGTCACACCAAACCATCACACCGAGTAAGTTTCACAATTCACCTGTGGATTATATTTGGTAATGGCTGGATTACAAATTTTTGTTACACCACTTTCACTATTACTGTGTAATATAGGAGACTTTTTGGCACTTTCTGCCTTGAAATACAGCAAGCCATACATAACCTGGGAACATCAAACTATTCACAGTAAACATCATTACATCAGAAAAAGGCTTTTCATTTTGTCAAGAACATGAAAACTTTAAGACACGTGGCAGTAACCCAACCTGATTGTTGAATTTAAAAGGGTGCTATATATCTATTTCTTAGAATTTATAGGCACCTGGCACAAAATTTACTTCATTTCTAGGGCCCTTCCAAACTATTAGTGATAACTTATTCCAAGGTCCATTTGCAATGCAACCCAAGGTTCTTGGGTATTCAGCGTATTCCAACATAATTAGAACATTAAAAAACAATCAGTCGCAATATGATTTTCCCGTTCTTGCATACAGCTATGATTAAATTATGCTCTTTACCTGAAATATCGAATTATTCACAGGTCACAGCAGCAAATGTCGTAGAACTAACTCGCGCAATGTTGATAGCCAAGTACACCATATCGAAACAGCCTCTGTTTGATGAAAAATTTAGTGTGCACTGGTTGCAGATCTAAAGCTTTTCTGGCTTGAATCCTACGAAGAGTCTCCGGTGCTTTGGGTTGTCCCCACGTGTCGTGAATGTTCTGTATAGGTGGGCACTTTTGTTAGCTAAATCCCCTCCCTACTGTTGCCATCTAACTAGGCGTAATATACAGTATTATAAATTGTTGTTTATATCGATTTGTTTTGTTTTGTAGACAAATATTTCAAATAATACCAAAAGGAAAATTTAATTACAATAGGCCCAGTTGTTAATATTTCAAAATTAGCTAAATTTTTACAGGCCATCTACAAAAAACCTTCGCTATTATTATTGCCACAATCGCCTCACCCAAATTTCCCCCGGGCCTTCAACCGGCACTGAGAATGCCAATGGATGGGTGGCACTGGTTCAAGGATGTAAAACCATACCCAAAGGTCGTAAGTTCAACTCATGCACGGTTGAGTGTAAACATGTAAACTGCATAGCATGCTTAACTTTGAGGTAGAAATTAGCAGCGGGATTCAGATATTCTGCTAGTGAAGTTGGCTGCTTGCGAGGTAGACTTCCGTTGCCTTCTTCACTGACGCTGCTTTTATCCACTGCCAGACTCGATTTCAATGAACGCAGAGACAAAAACAACGGCTCTAAACTTTTTCTATAGAAGTGGATTTAATAAGATAGTCTTACATTGTCTTCTTCAAGGGCAGTGTTCGTATTGCGAATCAAGGGCAGTGTGCGGCAATCGAACTCACAGCCATGCAGGTGCGTTCAGAACAATACGCGTAAGCCATGACACTATTACGCGTAAGCAACTAAATTACGAAACCACCAGCGAAAAAGCTGAGCCTTAATTTAGCGATGAAGAAAAGAAGGAAGAAACTAAGCAGTGAACATTGTGGAACTTCTCAAGAGAATCTTCATATAAACTGAAATGATACACTAGCAAAAGACAGTCAAGCGAGGAATCAGCGGGGCATCTTTGGACTGAAGTCTTTTTCAAAAGGCATATTTACACGAACGAAACAGGAGTTTTCGACGTTGCCTAGCTTGATTTCAATGCTCCACTTATCGCAAAGTATCCTTCGTTTCATTCATAAAAATCCTTCCATTTCCTTCATGAAATTAGAATACACATCATCTTTAGTAGGCTCGTCGACCATCTGTCCCAGTTGTTCCATTCCAGTCGGCTCTATTGATGTCCCTGGCTGCATTGCTCCTCCTTGCTTCTTTAGCTTTTGACCTTTCTCGTCCCTCCTAACTCTGAGAGCAGTGGGCACCAGCTTCGTCACTTCCGCTCGAATGTTTCGTATTTTCGGTTTGGCACTGATGGTTGTGCCGTCACCTAGAACATGAGACGATATGAGATGTTAAGGAAAAATCATGCTGCTTAGAAGTGTGCTGACCCGTCCAGGAAAATAAAACATTTGCTTTCTCGTCGTGACATTGTAAAAAGAAATTTGAAAAATAACCGTAAGGTTGTACCTTCTTCCGACTGCTTGCTAAGCTCCGGGGGTTTGCTCAAAACAGCAGAATATTGCATTGGAGGAGGCATGAATCCAGGTGGAGGTGGGCGGAGTCCCATAGGGGGTGGCATTCCTGAAAAGCATAAAACAAAGGTGATCCTGTGATTGAAGCTCGCAAAAATTAGCAGTTTTAGAATAACTATGACAAAGAGTACAGAGAAAAATGACATTGAAACTTGATAAAGGTAGCTACGCAAAACTAAATGTGGATTCTAAAGGCAAGCCTATTTCACTGAGAAATGACTGCTTAATGAAAAATTGTGTTGTCAAAATATAGTATGCAAAGCCAGAGACCTAGATGAACGTCAGTCATTGATGGAAAATATTTAAAAGATGACACAGATAAGAACAGAATCGTCGTTTCAGGTTCTATAAGTAAAAAAAGGGCAAACTAAGACACCACGAATGATATTACAGTGTCCATCATGGCGGGAGTCAACATTAAGTCATTGGCTTTCCCACCATGAAGAGCACTTGCGATTCAAATATTATTTCAGAGGAAAAAAGAAAGAAATACAATTTTAATATTTGTCTCGCATTTGAAGTTAGGTAATGATGTATGAAAATAAGGACGAAAATTGAGGAGGGCGCTAGTGCAAGACACTATGTCATGCGCCCACACTGCAGATAAACATGAAATCAAATGATTGTCAGAAATTGTCTACAAAAAAAATCAGCTACACAAAAGAAGAAAGGATGGGTGCTGCTTTGTTTACATTAGTAAAGGAATACTTTTAGATCAACCAACTCTTGCTGCAATCTGACTTCCATGTTGGTTTGATTGAGTACGGTGGTTGAAGGCTGCACGATTCCGTGCAAATTGTACAAAAACCTCAACTTCCATGGGAATTTCTTTCCAACTTTGCAAGGAATACAAACTGAAAGCAAACTGCAGAGAGGGCGCGATTGCGATGATGCGAATTGCATAAGAAATAATGACAAACCTGACATCAGCGGCTGTGGAGGAGGAACAATGCCGGGTGGAAGACGAGGAGGTGGAACACCGGGTGGGGGACCTAGGGGTAAGGAAAGTTGCAATTAATCTGAAATGTACGTTAAAAACAATTTCAATGAAAAATCAAATGCATCTACATATCAAAATCAAATTCATACGAACAAACAAATTAAAAATGAGGAATAGAGAAATGAGGGACACGAGAGTTAGGTATCAGGATAGCTCAGTGGTAAGATTCTTGCGCAATTATTATATGGTCAGTGGTTCGAATCCACCTTCAGTTAAACTTTCATTCAGAGTGAGGAGAGTCGGTAGCTCCAGCGTGGTGTGGTGGGATCAAGAAGAAGGACCTGGACCTTGCTTGATAACCAAAAAGCTTCTAAGTGTTAGTTAACAATTTATATAACATATTTACATGCGTAAGTGGAAACATCCAAGAGACGAGTGATGAATAAAATCACCAAGAGTGCCTAATAGTCCAACTAGAGCGATTGACAGAATAACGAGAAAGAAACCAGTACTAGTTCAGAACTCTGAGTTTCATGTTTCACAATCTTTAGCTAAACATATACATATATAACCTATGAGTATATGTTTAGCTGAAGATTGTGAAACATGAAACTCAGAGTTCTGAACTAGTACTGTTTTCTCTCTCGTTGTTCTACAAAATATTTATAATACTAACGTGGCAAGCAATCTTCACCAGATTTATGCTATGCAACAGTGTATAAAATACAGATTCAAAAAATATAAGAGTTATTAAGAAGTAGTTCTGGCCAGAAAAAAACCACGAAAATGACGATTGGAATAAATTACCTGGGGGGCGACCGGGTGGGGGGCCAGGAGGCATCATTCTTCCAGGCATATTTCCAACTGGAGGCCTTGGATAGTAGGGCATGCTGGGATTGGCTATTTCTGGATTGTCGTCATCGTCGTTTCTTGCCTGAAAATTGTCAAAAATGAAATGGATGGAAAGGAGGCAAAGCAAATGTGATATTTCAGATGCTCCTTGGACAAAAGAGATAAAGAAAGATGGAGAGGTGAGGCTATTTTTACTTGCTGAGCAAAAGGGAGAAACAAAGCAGATAACCTACAGCTTTATGGCCAGCAAGTAAGCGCAATTTCTGTTGAACACCTCTCGATCGCTGATCCAGTTCGTCGTCTTGTTTACTGTCTTCTGAATCCTCAAAATGCACATATCTTTTGCTTTTCGATCTCTTCCTATCTACAAAAAAGTCAAAAGAAAACATTTAACAGAGCACAAAGATAAAAGTATACGCTATTCATGTTCAAGCATGTCAGCTCATTACCAATCGTGGTTTTCATTAGTGAATCATGTTGAAGAAAGGACATGGTGGCCTATGCAAAGCCCCGACGAAGGAAGAAAGAATAAAGCGAAAGGCTAAGAGAAGAGGGAGATAAGATCAAGTGCATTGATCTTGGATTTGAATGATGGCAACTTTTAGGATTTGGGAAAGGAAGAAGAAGGCAAGACGTTCCATAAATTTCATGTTGTTGGGATGAATGATGATTTTATGGGACAGAGATGTATAGTAGGCAGTGAAGCTTGGGAAGGGTGTGAATGTGGTTAGAGGACATGTTTACTGCACCGAAGGTCCAGGGTTCTGGATGCAATATATCTGTTCACTGCCACTAACTACTCGTTTTGGGTATCAAACTCAATTTTATTTCCATTTCAAATATCATGAGTACAAACTGATTCATTAGAATTTATTTCTTTAAATCTAAAAATAAGCACTAGGCAAAGAGCATACTTATCAGTGGCATTCATTTTTGTTTCAACTAGATTAAGCAAAATTGTACGAAACTTGGAGCTTGGAAACAGAAAATGTATACAAGTTTAAATACGTTTTCGACTCGTGAACTTGATGCCCACTTCTGATAAATGTCCGTTCATTTTACAACTCGAACCCATTGTCAAATCGTTCCCATATTACCAATGACAGCATTTCCAACCTAAATCATTCACCATCAATTAGAGGAAAAGCTAATTGGTTCACACGGAAGAGGCATTTACCTTCACTGCGATCTTGTCGATCTGAATCGAAACTGACTTCCTGCGCAGGATCCCCCTCGTGATCGTCACCACCATGACTCGAAAGGTCATCGTCATCATCATCGTCATCATCTTCTGCATCATCATTAAAGTCCTCGTCACTATTATCACCATATTCATTCATCTCTTCATCTTCATCATCGGATCGAGGGGGTAGACCAGGAGGCGGGCCAGGGGGGACAAGGCCAGGGGGTAAGCCAGGGACAATAGGAGCTTTTGGTCCTGGAGGCATACCATGTGGAGGTCCAGGTGGAATTAATCTATTCAGGATAGACGTCATGAAAACAGAAGAATTAGTAAATTGAAGGATATTGCATGAAATTTATGATAAAAAGGCTATTTTTATTATTTTAGATGTAAATTGAGGCATTTTGATGACACGAATTCCCAGGAAGCAACTAAGATCAAACAGCTCCTTTTGTGCAATTAGTGGTACTCTCGAACGACTTCTCAAACATTGTACTTATCATTGATAGTATTATTATGGCTTGTTTGTCTGGCTTTAATCCCACTTAAATGCGACTGCAAGTGTGGATGGGCGTTCATCTGCATCTACATCATAAAGAGTCTACCATGGGGTCTCAATGACGCCGTCTTTTCTTAGATCTTAGAGAAAACACAGCGGTTCTGAAAGATGCGAAATTTCCATCCTTCATATTCAGAAACGCAAAATGAGGCTCACCCTTTTTGGCCAGGAATTGGTAACGGGATATCAGCAGGTTTTATTGGTCCTAAAAATGAGATTGGCATCATCAATCGACATCAATCATCACAATCAATGATCACAGTTAACATCAATGAAAGTGATCAACAGTCATTAAAAATATCATTTTGTTACATAGCTTCTCCCTTAACGAGATCGCCACAGAACACCTTGATACGGTCCCTCAGTTGACCGTATTCCTTCAATCAATTACGTTAAGCAGATACATTCTGCTATGTTACGCTGATAGATTCGCCTTCTTTCTCTCTTGCTTCCTCAATAACGGAGACGCCGCAGAACTATTTGTACTCCAACAGAGTGCAACCCGATTAAATGCAAATACATCTAAATGAATATACGATAAAGAAGATATTTACTATTACTTTTTAGACCTAATTGGTACACCTGATACCAAGTTAGGAAACTTCAGACTACTTGCAATAGAGGTATTCGCGATTGCACTTTGATTGGAGTCTGAAAAAGTATCTTTGCAGCTGTGACGGTTAATTTCGCAACAAATAGTGACCATCCTCGTTGATATCATTCTTGATTAATGATATCGCTGATCATCGTTAAAATCACCAATGACATCGTCATCGAAATCATAATTCACGTTAATCACTGTTACCAACTGGCACTAGAAGTATACCTGATTGAGGAAGAGGTATCTCCGGTAGCCTAAACGAAGAGGCATCTTGAGTGAGTCTCCTCTGCTCCTCTTCCTCTGCCTGGATCGAAAAGTAATGAAGAAAATAGATATAAATTCATGCCGAAGAAATAAAGAAGGTGATGGATAAACGTGGCATGAATTAGGAATTGAGAATAGCAATAAGAATAATCACGGGTCACAGAAATAACGCTTCAGAGCAACAACTTCACGGTTTTACAAAAGGCGGAAAACAAATGGTGTTACACTGACACACGCAGTGTACACACGAATTCGTTTGCGATAGTGATAGAAATAGAAGAATAAGAATAAGCAAACCTCCTTCTTCTTTTTTGAATCTAGAATAAGTAGAAGAAAAAATTTCAGCAAATACGGCAAGTCAAAATCAAAAGTCAAAATGTGCAGGTCAAATTTATGATGAAAGTAAAATATTGCACACAAGAACGGAAACATAGCTGCGACATACATATTTCTCCGTCCGAAGATCATCCCAGTATGAAACGTTAGGTAATTGATGAAATAAGACTACGAAACTCATAAGCAAATGCGGGCGAATAGCTTTTCAGTACGGCACAGATAAGTTTTGAAATTTTTCTGTGCAACATTGAATGTCGTACGAGGGAACATCTATTGACCTAGCCTCTTTAAAGGCAATATTCTAAAATTAAAAAAGATGGGAAGCTGATAAAAAGATCGTCAGCAAAAGACATCTTATGTTCTGACTGCATTTACTTGCACTTGATAGAACAGATGAGACGTGCTTCGAAAGACAAAGTTATAAAACCTGACCAAGTGCTGATATGAAAGAGGACAGTTCGTCAGAAAGCAATATGACGTGCTACTTGACGACACAGAGATGGGCGACGCAGTGCAACTGAATGGCTCAATCAAAGACAGACAAGACTGAAAGAAACGCGTGGAAGCTGCGGCACCCACCGGCGGACTGCCAATATGAGTTTATAAATTAAAAGCAAAATTCTCATAGACAAAAACGAGCATATGACTTACGATACGCAAGGTAGCATTTCTGTCTTTCTCTCTCGTAATCGGCTTGTACTCTATCAAA